>JAWWMW010064971.1:0-15598 GCA_035048345.1 Echeveria elegans | reverse complement strand
TGCTTATTTTTAATATTTTCAATTTTAAGTTTTTAAATTTTATTTAATGAGTTAGATTGTAATTAATGGTAAAAAAAAGGTGTGAAATTGTGAAGGAAGGGTAGTTGAGTCTTTTTCTTTTATTTAATGAAGGACAGAAATATAATTTTCTTGTTTGGTTTTATTCTTTTATAAGAACAGATAACAACATGCGTCCTTCAAAAAAACACTCATCTTCACCAAAAATTTATTTTAAAATTATTAGATTATTTTGTTTTACTTTTATATAAAATTCTAAACACTATACCAAAATAAATAATTTTAAAAAATTAACTTTAAAAATGAAACAGTTGATTCTAATACCAAACCAAAAACTATAGGAGTAATAAATTGATGAATCATGATTTTATTCTGATTCCATTACAATGTGAATATCAAACTAGTCATTGAATTTGCTAATATAGTCAATAGAACTACTTACAAAATTATTAAAATGATTCCTTATATTTAAACTCCAAATTCCAAACTGCCTTTCGATGTTCATGATCTCTGGCGAACATCGTCATATGCGTCAAATAAATTACTCTTTTCTTCACCTAGTACGGCAGCAAGTCGAGGTCGATCCAAGGGGAACTGAAAGGGGAAACTAAACCAACCAATTTATATGTTTGCAGCATTTTCAAAACAAATTAATGAATTGTTCTGAACTTTTTGTGTGTGTTTTGAGTCTTTCTTTTTGAATTTTTAACCATTTTTGTGTTTTTGAAATAGAATCTATGTTAATATTAATAAAGTCATTGGAATCCAGTAAAAGAATTCCGTAATTGTTGACTTTTGATAATGTAAATAGATATAATGTGCTTCCCAATGTGATTTTTCTGCAAAACAACATATTATAATGATGATTTTTTACAATTACCCCTTTATTATTCATAGCAAGTTTTCAGTTAAGTTGCGCATTAACTTTTTGGTTCAATAAAAGAGTCTTTAGCTTTTGCTACTTTTGGTGGATTCTAGAGTTAATCTTCTCAACAAAACCGATTGTGCCTATGGTTTATCTATTAATGATTTGGATTGCATCATTTGGACATTTCGAATTTGCAGCTTTCCTATTTTAGAAAATTATTATCAATTTGGTTTCTAATAAGTTGGTTCAAATTCGACTTCTCATATATGTTCAAACCGAAGAAATCGAACAAGATCAAAGGAGAATTCAAACAACGATCAAAGAGAACAAAAACAACTATGATTTCATTGATCCAACAAAGTTTCATACTTAGTAAAGTAAGAAGCAACATATAGTTTATTTTAAGGATTTATTATCGGAAAGCACCCATAAAATATGAGTTTTTTCGATAGTCATTCGTAAAATGTGATATTACCAACAGTCACTCATTAAAATATTTTTTTATCAATAACCACTCATATACAAATAATCAGTTCAATAAACACCCACCCATCGGAAAAAATTTTATAAAAAATAAAAAGAAATTAAAAAACATTCAAAACTTCATAAAACAAATAGAAAAAAAGTCACCCATTTAGTTTCATATTTAACAAAAAAACATTATACCTTAAGAATATTTTTGTATAAATTTAATTTGATATTTCAAAATTATACTAAATTTTAGCATAAAAGTTTATCAAAAATATAAAAAAGTTTAATAGTTTTTAATTACTGTGTTGAACGGCTCTGAATTTTAACATAATTTTATAATTTTATTTATTATTTTTATTAAACAAATTGTTGATGGGTGGGTGTTTATTAAACTGATTATTTTTATATAGGTGGCTATTGGTAAAAAATATTTTAATGGGTGTCTATTAATAATATCACATTTTACGGATGACCATCAAAAAAATCCGTATTTTATGAGTGATTTTAGGTAATTAATCCTAATTTTAAAGGCTAATTGTTGGAAAACCACCCTTCAAATGAAGTGTTTTTTTTTACTTCCGAAATTCCTTCTACAAACATATTAATTTCTATCCAGAAACCACCATTTCAATGCCAAAAAATTCTGAACAACCACAAATTGATAACGATGTTAGCAATTTCATCATCTGCATGTACTTTTTTTTAAACTGAACTACTCATACAAGGGGCAGATGGACGTTATTATTTATGGGGTCACGTGATCTAATTAAGAATGAGAAGTTTATAAGATATATTCATAAACCAGTGAGATATTATTGCTAATCTTGGGGCAGGCACCCATTAAATCTTACCTATTACTTCTTTCTAGGTGACAAAATAATTCATTTAGATAAATGAATTCTTAAAATGTATTAAGAATTTGTTAAATGAATTAATGAAATTCATTAACAAATATAAATGGATTAATAAAATTTATTTATGTGTAAATAATGTGTAAACGGATTAATGAAATCTGTTGGACTAAATGGATTTAAGCGACCATTTAAGACATTTTAAGCTAATCCATTTAATCAAATGGATTAAATGGTCCAATCCGTTTAATCCGTTTACACCAAATAGATTAAATGGTCTAGAGCATTTAAAATCCAATCCGTTTAAAATTCATCCATAATCCACCAAATTCATCCATTTTGCCACCTCTACTTCCTCCCTTTCATATTATGATTCTTTTTTTTTGTGTTTCAAAATATATTTCTCATTTCTTTAAACAAACACATTATTCCTATAATTTATTTATTTTTTTATTTTTTTCTTACACATTTTTATCTCACAAACCTTAACGAGGAAGCAACTTTTTAACTGTATTTTCTTTTGTAGCTTTTTCCTTTCCCTAAAATACCCTTCCTTTTGGCTTAGCACCGCTTCACGCCGATGAAAGTTCTCCTCCTTTGTTGCCCTGTAATTTATTTTGCCTTACGACATAATTGTTCCTCATCTCATTCGATTTTGATACAAACAGCCACAGCCGGTTCTGGAATCAGATTGGTCATCATTTTATAGACGAGATTTGTTACTCGGCTTTGGTTGTTGATTCTACCCCGCTTACTGGAATATTGTTTTTTCGTTCTCGCAGATAGGAATGGTCGACCTGGTCTACAATTAGGTGAGAGTTTTTTTTCGATTTGGATTTTGGAGTTGGAAAGTTTTTGATTGGGATTACTAGGGTTGTCTGGACTGGGTTGTCGTTTGTTTTTTGTTTACAAAGATGCATTTAAGTGAGGGTTGAGATTGTTCGATTTTGAATCGTGTATGGATCGATTTCAAATGCTCTCAACCGTTTTCTCCGTTGTGAATTTCTCCTCAATACCTTCCCAGCCAAACAGTGTTTAACTCAATCACTTGGCCACCCTCTCCAGCACCGCTTTTTTAATTTGGTTCGTCATTGATCTCAATTTATATTGATTACTGATGTATAGCGCAGGCTTTCACCTTTTCTTTGCATTATGAATCAAATCACCCATTACTTTTTTCATTGCAGTCTTAATTCTGATTTTACATTAAAAACTTCGAAATCTATACCATTAATATCTAATCTTGTTTTGTCTTTCATATAATTTAGGGATCGTAAGCTTTTGGAGCGAGAGATGAGACTACTAGCTCCGGAAATTTTTTTCGTGTTTTCAAATTTTCTAATGAATTTTTAATAATTTTTAATTTGTACATATGAATTTGGAATTTTTAATTTTAAATGGGTTAATTTTTTAATTTTAATTTAATATAAATTTAGAATTTAGAATTTCTATTTTTTTAATTTTAAATGAGTATTTTTTATTTTTGTCTTATTTTTATTTATCTTATTCCTATTTTATCTTATTCTTAATTCATTTAGCAACGAAAATGCATGATTTAGCGACGAAAAAAATTTCGTAACTAATTGTGTATTGAGGACATTAATCTATTATTATGGTACATTCACAGCCTTTTTTCACTCTCTCAAAGTTAGTCGACACGATCCGTCTACCGCTCTCTCATCTCATCATCTTCTCATCTTCCTCCCATCTCTAAAATCTTCATAAACCGGCCCAAAAGGGTTTGTTTCCTCCCTCCTCTCTTGAAGTATTCCTCTCTCTCCCCTCTCTTTCTCTCTTTCTACGGTGTTCAAAATGGATGAGGATCAGCATCATCTTAATCTTCAACAACATCTTCAGTATAATGAGGGTGTTATGATGCCTGAATCTGGGCTGGCCCCAACCCCATGTTACCATCGTTCAAATTCTGTGCAGCCAACTGAAATCAGCTACATCAGAAACCCTAATTCAGCTGCTCATCACTTTGACAAGCTTATGATGGCTCACCAGCACCAAAACTATCAGCAGCAGCTGATGCAAGAGACTGATCATCATCATCGGATTCATGAAATAATGACGCATAACCATACTAACACAAGTTCAAGTACAAGTGGAGGGTTCGCTGCGGAGAATACTAGTGAGGCTAATGTGTGCGATGGTTGTGGAGGTGGGAGATGGCCACGGCAAGAGACGCTGACTCTCATTGAGATCAGATCTCTGCTTGATCATAAGTTTAAGGAAGCTAATCAGAAAGGTCCCTTGTGGGTTGAAATCTCTAGGTGTGTACCTACGGAGAAAATCTTAGTTTTTACTGAAGCTCTCTCTTCAATTATCACTGACAAAACTTTGATTTCATGATCCTCTTCTATCAACTTTGAATCTAGCTAGCTATCACATCAGGCACTATAAACATCCGAAGTAAAAATTAATTGTTTATAAATTAAATTTGGTGGTAGAAAACAGTGATTTTGGATAGAAAATGACAATACTAAGAGCTGCAGTTTAGGACTGACCAGATATTACTTTCTTCTTTGATTATTCACTTCAAGTTTTCTCGTTTTGTGTCACAAAGCATGTCTGGGTTTACTTCTGCTGAAGCAGTGAGTTGCCTTCTCTTGTCTACTTCAATGGAGTTTCTGTTCCTGTTACAGATTTAGATTGCTTAATTAGCAGAGATTTTCTCTCACTATATTTTTGACAAATTATTACATAATACTAACTGTTAACCCTTTTCCTTAAACTATTCCCCGCATTATTGTTCTCTTCAATTATATCATGTTTAGCTATATGCGTAATTATGAGCCACACTAACTAGATCCACATGATATTTTACCCTAGCTCTCAATTTGATGTGGTAATGCTTCTTTAGTCGTGCATTTTTTGTTGATGTAATTGTTGATTTGCTAAAGGGCTAGCATTCTTCACAGGATTATGTCTGACGAGCATGGATACCAAAGGAGTGGGAAGAAATGCAGGGAGAAGTTTGAGAACTTGTACAAGTATTATAAGAAGACTAAAGAGGGGAAAGCTGGCAGGCAAGATGGTAAGCATTACCGATTTTTCCGACAGCTTGAAGCCCTTTATGGAGAGAACAAAACTAGTGATGCTCCCTTGTTGCCCCTCCAAGATGCTACCCATTTTACAGGGAAGATATGCTTTGATCATTTGATGAATGCGACATCATGCAGCAATCCAACAAACACACTGCAATTGGGTAGTAATGTCAATAATGATACTGGTCATCGGAATTTTGATAGCCTTAGCTTGTCCTGTAACTCATCTGACTTTAACACCTCTTCATCAGAAGATAACGGTGACCTTAATGGAACCGATGTGTGTGAGAATGGTTATAGTGATCAGAATCAAGGGATCAAGAAGAGAAGATGCAGAAGGAATTGGAAGGCTAAGATAAAAGAGTTCATAAACTCTCAAATGAGGAGTTTGATAGAGATACAAGAGGTTTGGATGGGTAGGATAATGAAGACAATGGAACAAACAGAACAAGAGAGGCTTTCAAGGGAGGAAGAATGGAAGAAACGGGAGGAGGAGCGAATGGATCGTGAGCGCAAGTTTTGGGCAAGTGAGAGACAATGGATTCAAGCGCGTGATGCTAATTTGATCGAAGTATTGCGCAAATTTAAGGTAGGGGCTGAAATGTTAGATGCTTTTAATAGTAATCATGTCATGCCTAGAGATCATATTGAGATTAATCATAACAGCAACTGGGACTGGGAGGAATCAGAGATCACAAAGCTGATGCAACTAAGAGCAACCATGGAACCTAAATTTGAACAAATTTCCGGGGGATGCAATTCAGATAAAGAGTTTATTCTCTGGGAAGAAATTGCAACAAGAATGGCTAGTTTTGGAAGCAATAAGAGTTCCTTGATGTGCAAGAATAAATGGGACAGCATTAACAACTATCGAGTCTCAAGACCGACCAAGATTGACATAGCTTGCAAGAAACAGAAGGGAGACAATTTAAGAAGCTCATCTGGTTGCTATAATAATGGAGCTGGTAGTATATCTCAGGTAGAAGGGTATCCGGTGTTTGGTAGAATTGGCTTTGATCAGACTCATAACAATGCCGCGAACAATAATAACAATGTCCAACAACAAGATCAAAGCTTTTTCAGGTTTCTAGTTGATCATGAAGGAGGAAGTGTCAATTTGTGGGGCAATGACAATCTATAAGCAGATCCACACGCTCAAGAAAAAAGGAAGGAATCAGTCAAGAAGATCGGGTGACATCGATCTGAATGAGTAAGCTAGGTTATAATAACCTCAATAATGTGCATATATGTGACAGTTCGTTGGGTTACTATCTATGATCAGTGGATGAGTGTGTGGGAGGATTTTGGGAAGAAAAGAGAATGGTTGACTTGTTATTAGGGCCAAATATAATACTGACATTGCTTTCCTTGGGAGATGGGACACTACTATTGTTATCAGAAAGTAAGCTCATTTATATGTATTAGACCTCACTATGAGGTTCTTCTCTTCTTTACTTCACTACTTGCAACTTACTATCAAGGTACAAGGACAATGCTTCTCTTAATTCCACTCTCATGTTTTGAAAATGAATGTTTGTTGCCGGTGGGTGTATATAATGGTCTTCTTGGTCATTGTTTGAGATCATTATGTCTATTCATATCCAGGATTATTAACGCTTGCCTTCTCTCTTGTCTTTCATATATGAAGATGCCTGTATCATATGACGAAATGATTATGGCCCTGTTCATTTGCCTTTAATTTCAGTTCAGTTTAAAAATTACTAATAAACTATGAAATGTAATCACAATAAAAAAATTACTAACAACATTAGAATAGAAACACAAAATTTTAATTTCATTACATGAGTTATTCATTAGTTTCCATGTCCACAACATCTTCATTATCGAGATTATTCCCTCGATTTGAAATGTTATTGCATCTCGCAACTGATTCATTTGTACTTTTCGATGGTCATCAAAAAGATCAAAATCTCCAAACCTATTTACGAGTTCATGTGCTATGATAGAGATTTGTAGTTGTTGCATCCTAATAAAGTTGTGGAGTGTAAATGTTGCAAGTGTGGTATACATTTGACATATATATTCTGATTGGGGCATGCTTTTAAGAATCTTCCAAGTCTTTTTCAAAATATCAAATGATCTTTCAATGGTGTGGTTCGCAAAGATGAATGTTGATAATTAAACTTTTCATAAATTTCGGTAGGTGGATGACCATGTGTAAATGTCAGCCTATGATAACAAATTCCTTTCTCTTTATACAGTGCTAAATATCCAAGTGTATTCGAATTTTGTGCAAGATTTGTATTTAATGATTCATATTTTGTGCATGATTTGTATTATATTGACATCATAAGGCACTACAAAAAAATACAATTTTACGTCCAATAATTTGCGTCCACTGACACATGGACGCTATATTTGCGACCACATGGACGCTAATGTGATCTGAACGCAAGAGTTAATGTGGACGCTAATTTACGTGCAAATATTGAGTCCATTTCGACCAAATTTGGTGGATGCAAAATTGTGTTTTTTTTTTTGTAGTGAGGGTTTTATAGGATAGTTGGCTCTCTGAACCATTGATGAAGAGGTTTTTGTTGTCTCAATATATCTTGTCTTTTAAGTTCAATTCATGATTAAGAAGATTTTTTTCATATTTGAAATGAGTATACTTCAGAAACAAATATTTCTATGGTTTAAATTATTCTTGAATACTAAAAATTATACAGAAATAATATTTATGAATTATTTTTAATTTTTTAACTTTCAGTTCAACTCAAAAGAACAGATCCTATAAATCTCCTCTATGTTGTTCTGGTAGCCTTATTTGAAGAGAGATGTTTCACACAGTGTGAGATGGGATATAGGGTTAGCTGATTGGGTCAAGCAAAGCATTCAGTATTCAAAGATCCTAGTCCACTGAATGGCCTACCAAATATTTGATACCCTACACTAAGCTTTTGGTATCATCAATATAATTAAACACACTTTAGGTTTATTAACATATCCATAAAGAAGGGCATTACAAATGTAATCCCCAACAGCATGTGGAAAATCTCCCTTATGGAGGGAACTCTAGAAAGCTAGGGTTCCTATAGGTAGCTAAATGGAGAGAATTTAAGTAGCTTATAATTGGATGTCTGGAGTTTGTTGACGCCAACTTTTGGGCGTCTTAAATTCCATTGATAAGAACAAGCATCAGACATGCTAAAACGAGTACATGTACATGAATGATGATGACATTGGTGAGTGGACAAGAGCTAGCTAATTAGCAGCAACCAGACACTATACTTTGAAAGCTTGTCATATAATAGGGCATCAATTTTAGGAAGGGAGACACGTACACTGGCGTGAGATGAATAATGGGTGAGCGGAGCGAATAGAGTGAGAGTGTGTGTATGTAGTAGTAACATCAAAAGAGAGTAGCACTGACCATCAGCTTTCTTTTCCTTGGACTTGCATCTTTGTTTGCCTTTCCTTTTTCTTCATTCCTTCTCCAGTTGCAATCTTTAACGTCACTGTTACTTCTTAAACTTTTAAAGGTGGATCATCCCAAGACTTGTAGTAGGTTTCTCGCCATCAATGTGTGCCAACTTCAGTTTGTGTGGTCAGCTAAATCCTCGGCATAATTAAATTAGGGTAATGTGATATGTATGCTCTTATTTCTTTCATCCCCGCCTATATAAGAATTCTACAACGTCAGTTAATCCTCCATTCCTTATGTCACATACTGCCAATTCAAGACATATGTCAACTTCAATATTGACCTGATCAAACTTACATGGTTAAACTAAAGCTTAAATTGAGAAAAATATAGATAACACTAGAGTAGCTAACGTTACGATAACGAATCATACGATTTTAACAATTTTATCTTTTTTCCTTGACCTATCAAACCTCAACCACCTCATTCATGTGATCATTAGTTCCAACTTTGGTGTGAAGAATTCATTAGTATTTATATTTGGAGATATACTGAACTTGATTAAAGAGTGAAAAATTTATACTCCTAGATCATATTAAAATATACTCCAAAAAACGTGAATACTGAAATGAAATAACAATGAATGGGTGATGAACTGATGATGAAAAAAGGTTGAAATGACAAGAGAGTAAATAAAAAAATGTGTTAGGGTTTGCAGGCATGCATTGTCGGTTTGCAGTCCAATTTTTACAACTAGTTCAACACTCAGATTCCTCCTTTCAGGAAACCCTGTTTCTCCCTCTCCATGCAAATTGTCATGCTCACATCATCATCAGCATCTACCATCATTATCAACCATATGAATTACAGTACTACTATTAATAAATTTGGTCTTGCAAAGAATATGGTAGAAAGAGACAAGAGAACAAGAACATTGAATGCATTTGAACTGCGGAAGATATTATGTAGTAACATTTATTGATTAGCATTGAACATAAAGGTTTTTTTTTGTTGGGATATAAATAGTATAAATATTTCATAACATATCTAACTAATGTCGAACGATAACTCTACCAAGATGATACAAATTCCATCAAAACTGATCCAAATAATTTCATACAAACTCATTGCGACGACAACTTCGTGTACACATAGCTTCCACGTTCTATGGACAGAAATAATCAAATGTCTCCACGTCCGGAGGTGGAAGGAATGAAAACTCTTTCAGAAGAAGAGTAAAAATCCTTCAACAAAAAATATGATGAAGTTCGGATTCAAACTCTTGACCCAGAGTCTTTTTGGCTAACTTCTTAATCAATGACCACTTGATAGACTTAACCATAATGGTTGGACGTGTAGATATTGGACCGGTCAAATTTAATTTGTTTTTGTTTGCATTTCAAAGCAATCAGTTTGGGTAATGAAAAGCAAACCAAAATTCCATCATAAAGTAATTCCTGAGTATCTGTTTTGAAATGAAAATTTACATATTGCATGCACCATTTTAAAAACACTCATACGTACCCGGTTCTATATAGGATAATTTACACAGGAGTAAAATTAAAAGTTTAAAGTCGATAATTCAAGCTGTGAAGCTCCATTTTTCAAACTCATATTCTGACATGAATATAATTTCATGGTTGAATTTTTTGAGACTTGCACAACATAAGGCGACAATTAGGTGAAATATCAGTAGCCATCGCATATATTAATCTTACACTATAAATTGAGCATCCCCATTCATAAATTTTGTAAGATAAAATTCTTCAATTCATTGTAGTTTATTTTTAGGACGTTCTATTAGAGAATATGTGCACCCATGAAACTTAGATGATTTCTTACAGAACTTTCTGTGAGACAAACTATTAGAGAAAGTCTAAGACAAAGTTTTCTCGGAAATACTCTACATTCTATGAGCGCACACATTTTCTAACCAAAGTTTCTATAAATAGAATGCATGAGTTCCAATGGTCTAAGCTAGAAAGCGTTGAGTTTCAAAATGAGACCTTACGAAACGGCATATTGAAGATAATTTTAAGAAATATATTTTTTGTATAAAAAAGGGTAACTTGAAATTGTGTAAGTCCCCACTGGGATAGGAGTGAAACATGTGATACTTTAAAAAAAAAACCGTCTTCAAAAATCAAGTGTCCTTAGTCACAATATCAGACCATGATGATCATGTGGGCTTTGGTTAAAGCCTAAGTACATGCGTTAAAGCCCATACTTGTATGTTCAGAGAACAATGGAACACGTTTCGTTTCCCATCAGTCCATCACCACTCGACTGATATTGTGCACTTGGCAATGGCATAGGAGGGCTGCAAAACAGTCTTTACTCAATGTTGTCCTAGAGCCACCATGTAAGTATTTTTCGTTGAGGGGACGCCTTAAAGAAAATTTTAAGACTAAGAGAATATTTAAGACTCCGTTTGGTTGCGAGAAAAAATGTGAAATTTTTTTTAAATAAAAATGATTTTTTCATAAGAAAGTTGTAAGGAAAATTTGATCTCATTTTGACTATTTTTTTCATTATTTTCCTTACAACCAAACACACATTTCATTTTCACTCAAAATTTTTCTTTAATTTTTCATTTTCTCTCCTTTTTACTCGCAACCAAACGGAGTCTAAGAGGATTATCCATAAGAAAATTCGACCTGTTCCTATTCTGTAGCCAGGATTGTTTGTACATCAAAAATAATAATATAAATTCTTGAAAATGTGAAAAAGGAGTTTTCAAATCTAAGAAATAATTAAAACATAATCGGGATTTGAGATATTGTTTTCACCTAGTAGTATACAATTCTCCCAAAAAACTATACGCCGCGTATGTTGAATATGACCGTACAAAATACGTGCGAAAAGCTCCATTGGAAAAACCAATTTTCATTTCATGGGACGCCTAAAATCTAAGACTAATGAAATTCACAACTCATTGTGTACATCTTTGCAAAAAAAAAAAAAAAAAAAAAAATCGAATTCTGTTAGTTGGGATGCTTCTTACAAGAAATTACCAACAAAGAGAATCCAAGCTCCTTGTTCTCTTCAATTCTTTCATCTTTCACCAGCCACAATCTACTGCCAAACCCACTTCTAGTCCTGAACAAAAACAACCCATTTCCAGAGACAGGATTGTAAAGCCACTCATGAACGTCCCACATTAAGTCCACAACAATTCCATCCACAAACACACATTGATTCCCTCTAAAATTCCATTGCAATTTCTTCACAGTCACAACTTTCTTCTTATCAACTGAAACTATCAAAATTGGATCTTTTGTTTCTTCATTTTCCTCCATAACATATTTGATCACAATGTCGTGTGGCTTCCCTGTGTCGCAAAATTGAGCTTTTGTTATGCATGTTAAGGACGAACCTGAGAAGTACTCCGTGCGTGAAACTAGCTCGAATCTTGCATTTCTTGGACTTAACATTTTGTGCTCTTTATAATCACCTAGAGTTAAAATTGGCTTTGAGTTTTTACATACCGTGACGTAGAAGTTGCTAGTCGGTTCTGGTCCATTGACATATTCTGCGTTAGACAAGTCCCACTTGACGTCAAATCTTGAACCGGATTGGATTGTGATGGTCTTACTGCCTTTGCTTTTCCTCAACTGATCAGAACTTGATGCGGAATTTGTCATAATTTGAATATTGAAGCCTCTGCCACTGAGATCACTAGTCCAAGTTACGCTTGTCGAAATTATATCCTCATCTTCGTCAGCATTTGGAATATCTGATTGGTACAAACTTGTGACAGAGTTTTGAACAGATGGGATTGGATTTTTAGATATGGACGAAGAACAAGAAGGCTTGGACTTGGAGCAGCCTGAGCAGTAGGAATCCGAAATCTGGACGGAATGTTTACTATAACAAGCTGCAATGCCCTTCATGGTTTTAGAATAGGAATTCACAGAGGACTATCGATCATGCACTGGGATTTCTCTGAATTTGGGTTAGTGAAAATGGGAGTTGAAAGGGTTTGAGAATCTGCAACAGAGAAAGTTGATGAAAAGTAGAATGCAATCACTTGGTATTAAAATATAGTTACTTTCTAAAATTTGATATTAATAGGTAAATCTTATCACTGAATTTCAGGAAGGTCATTAAGTTTTCCTATAAATTGACAGCAAGCCATTTATATTTAATTAGCAGTGAAAAAAAGTATATATTTTATTCTGTAGGGACGTGAAATATATGGTAAATCTTAGCATCGTAATATTTTGATATTAATGACAGATTTTTGATAATTGAGAACCTAACTGATAAAACGATAACAGTTGAAACTTGAAAGATACACAGTTTTTTCTTCTTTCCTTTCTCAGTTTCACATTCTTGGCACATCTCCGACAACCTTGAGAACCGTAATAGCTTAAAGATATACTAAAAGGCAAAACCGTCTTTACCGAAATATACCTTTGTACAAACATCATGGAACACGCGAATGTAACTGGTTAATTGTCCTAGCACCCGATATGATCGACTGCCGCATACACAGAAATTACTGCTACCGTACACAATATATGATCTATGGAAATTGATTTCTTCGATATGAATTAGTATGCTAATACAAATGTTACGACAGGAAAATTAAATATGGTTTTAATCAAGATCCTGTCAGAAAACGGTTTTTGAACAGAAGAATAATGTAAAAGTTGTACCACTTAAATTAAATGGCCACACAGAACGTGTCCCAAAATGAAGCAGCATTTGGATCCAGGATGAACTGGGTTGAATGGATAATTGAAGCATTAATAGACTCATTTATCTGCTTTAGGTTGATCATCTTTGACTGTGATCTTCGGAAGGGTGCGAGATGGATCCAATGCAAAAGCCAATGGGGCCTTGACCAGGTGAATGCCCTGATCCAGCTCTCTATCATCCCTTTTCTGGTCTTTGGTTTTCTTTCCTTTCATCCTGTGTAAAAAATTAAAAATATTGAATTGTTAATGTTAAAGCAAAATCTCTGAACTTTGCACAGATGAGCGAAATAATGTGAAATGTATAATACCTGAGTTTATGATGCCTGGCTTCTCTGTCTATTCGGACCTTGTCGATCTTCTTAATTGCCTTCAAAGTATTCTCAGCAAGAGTTCTATCGTATCTTTCAGGTCTGTTGCGCTTCCTCTCAAACTCAAATGTCGAATCCTAATACAAAACAATAAGGTTAGCATACAATCCAGGCATCATAGAGTCAACAAGGCTTCTGAGTTTTGATATGCAATCCCAAATGTAAAGCTAAGCTAATTAAATACCTGTGTCATGTCCTTTCCATGTAGCCTTCTATAGGCCTTGGTCCATTTCACCTTACGAGGATTCCTCTTCATCTTAAAGTTCTTGTGACATTTAGATCTACAAAACCTAAATATCTGAAAACAACAACACCAAAGGTATTAGTACAAGTTCTTTTTTGAAACATTTTTTAGAACTCCACCCATGCTCAACATTTAAACAGTTTTACAACAACTGCTTGTCAATCCCAGCCTCATCATTCGGAAATAAGGTCCAAAAAAGCAGCACATAGCCATCATAAGACAATGAAAAATCTCAGCCTACGACCAAGGAACACCAAATAAAGGCCCCGAGTGCAACCTTATAAAAATTTCTGATCAATCTAAGCATAATTCTACTTGGAAATGACTTCGCAAGAAGCTGACACATTCTACAACCTGAAACAATAAAAGGTAGCCTCACGCTGAAACTAAAAATATGCCTTGCACTAGTTGGAACAAACAATATGGTTTATGTTAATTAAATTCAATAGGAAGACAAATTCCGCAACTAATTTCAGCTCAACAGTCCATTGAGCAGAATCAAAAACAAGCAGAATCAAAGTTTCTTTTTACCTTGGCATCATTGCGGACAAACTGAATTCCATGGCCAGGATATATCGTCGAGGAACAGAACCAACACTTCTCTAACCTCATTCCGTAAGATCAACCCCACGTCCTATAAGAAAAATCAATACATCAAGCAGGGAAATTTGCAACCAACGCCTGAATTTTAAGAGAATTGAAACGCGAGCGTGAAAGGCAAGGGATTTTAAAGATGATGATTGACTAAACGGAGACACGGAGGAAGGTGGAAGGAGACTTACGGTGACGGAGGGAGTTGGAGTTCGGACCTTCCGGACAGAATTAGGGTTTTTGAGGGAATAAGATGATTGGAGTCTGGTTTTTGAGATTTATGGGTTCACTTCCGATTGGGCCGGCACGTATCGAATTTGAGCCCGTATAAGGGTGATGCCATACCAGGGGTGTTTCTGTCTTCTTGAATTGTTTTGTACAAGAGCGGAGTAAACTTCATATATATCAACTTAATGTTTACTTGTTTAGGGTTAATGTGTGGAACTGTGTTATCAACTTCATACATTAAGTTGATATATATATATATATATATACTAGTTTCACTCCCGTCATTCTGACGAAAATTTTTTAATGTCTTCTTTCGATTTAATTAAGCTTTACAATATTTTTCGCTCCATTTTTAATTTTTAATTTTTAATTTTACAATTTTTTTAATTTTTAATTTTTTAATTTTTTAATTTTTTTTGAAATCTAACTGATCAAATACGGTCAAATAAAGCCAAATACGATCAGTTGGTCAAATACAGTCAAATATGGATGAATAATGATGGATGACATGTAGTGTAAATAAGTAGGGTGGAGAATGATATTTTTGTCAAAGTTTTATTGCAATGAGTCTTTAGTGAGGAAAATAAGAAAATTAGTGAGGAAAATTGGATGGTTGGTATATGTATGGTGATGGATTAAATTCTTTTATATATTTAGATATATATATATATATGGGTAGGGATTCTTTTATATATATATATATATGGGTAGGGATCCGGTATAAAGTGTGTTAAATATAAAAAATATAAAGAGTTCATAACCGTTGATTTACCTTCTAATCAATGGCTGAGATTATCCAATTAATATCCATTTAATTATAA
>JAWWMW010064970.1:0-25458 GCA_035048345.1 Echeveria elegans | reverse complement strand
TTTAAATGAGTAAATTTTTTGTTAATTTTAATGTTTAATTTTTAAATTTAAAATGATTTTAGAATGTTTATTTTTAATTTTTTTAAAATTTTAAATGAGTATTTTTTCGAATTTTGTCTTATTTCTATTTGTCCTATTCATATTTTGTCTTATTTCATAATTGATTCAGCGACGAAAATACATGATTTAGCGATGGAAAAAATTGTCACTATATATGTGTTGTGGACACTATTCTATTATTAGTGTAGATTCTTTATCAGTCAGGTTTTATTTAATTACAGGTTGATATTATAATGCATATCAATAATATTAAAACAAAGTTGCTGATTTGTTTTCATACTTTATTATGTAGTAAAACCCTTCTACAAGTTAACCCTACACTTTAAAAGAAAGTTATTATCGAAAAAAAAGAAGAAGTCATTTTGTCATAATTTTTGGATAAGAGTTAGCCGATACAAAACTGGAGGATCATGCAATACAAATTAGTGAGCGAAATGACGTTATGAATTTCGGAGCAACCAGTATAGCAACAAAATTAGAGGTGTCAAAATGGATGAATTGGATGGATTATGGATGAATTTTAAACGGGATTGAATTTTAAATTGTCTAGACCATATAATCCATGTAGTATTAACAGATTAAATGCATTGAACCATTTAATCGAATGAATTAAACGAATTAGCTTAAAATGTCTTAAATGGTTGCTTAAATCCATTTAGTCCAACGAATTTTATTAATCCGTGTACACATTATTTACACTCAAATGGATTTCATTAATCCATTTATACTTGTTAATGGATTTCATTAATCCGTTTAACAAATTATTAATGAATTTTACTAATCCATTTACCTAAACAGATTATTTTTCCACCTCTAAACAAAATACGAAAGGATAGGATAATGGAATTATTCCGCTATATTTATGAAATTATTTATGCACTAATTCCGCTTCTTCCCTTAAATATTTTTATTAAATTATTTATCTCTCATATCAATTATTTCTTTTTCAACGAGATCATAATAAAAAAATCAATTTTTTTACAGGTGATTACATATAGTACAAGAACATCTTATCTTATCTAGCTAATATGTAGTACATAATCATCATCTAAACCAAAACCTTCTCTATCAATGGAGTGGTGGCTCATTGGTTGAGGAGTCGGTCAAAAAGGCTCCTTAGGGTCAGGGGTTCGAGCCCTGACACCACCATAGTTTCCAACAGTTTTCATACTCCCGCCTTTGAGCATGGAGGCATTCCATTCTTCCCGTCTTTAGCGTGGGTCTCTGGCGTAGAAGCTCGCGTGAAGTTGCAATTGCAATAGAGTTACGTTGTTGCTATCAATATGAAGTCTTGTAGGAGAAGTCGTTTGATAAAGGTTTGTACTATAATTGATGATAATGTACTAGATAGCTAAAGATATTTATGTATTGCATATATATTCTTATAAATAAATAGCAAAATGTACCTAAAATCAAATATAAAAGGACATAATTACCCTTCATTAAACAAATAAAATGACTAAACTATCCATTACCCATTAACCTTCCTAAGCCCATAATTGAAGCCCCAAACTTTAAATACCATAAAATAATATGAAAAAAATATAAAAATAAAAATAAACATTAAACATTAAAAATAAAAAATAAAAATAATAATTAAGTGGAGACACGAAAAAAATATAAGCAAAAACTGTATAAAATAAAACACAAAAAATTTTAAAATAAATATTTAAATAAAAAATTATGCGGAAAAGATTCGCATTTAGGGAGAATCAGATGAAAATACGGAAAAAAATTCCGTCGGGACGACGGGCGGTACGCTAGTAGCAGTATAAGCACCCTGTTTTTTTATACATTTCCTTATCAATCAATTCAATACAAAAACCTTTATATATCTTGAACTTTTCAGTTCGTCTTTCCCTGTTACATTCATCGGACTTCTGTCCAGATTCAATCACTACATTGTCAATCTCTACAAACTCACATGGTATCAGGTCGATCCGGGCATTAATCATACATCATATCATCAGCTTCTAACTGACTTTCCTCTTCACCAAACCTGTCATGGCTCAATCCAATGCTTCCACACCACCAACTCAGAATCCGGTAACTCATTCAATCCTTGACAATTCCCTAACTGATCCACTGTTCATTTCTTACAATGAATTGAGCAATGTCTCACTTGTTCCCCAACGCTTAATTGACGAGTCTAACTATGTCACCTGTAGAAAATCAATGAAAATGCAATTAGGATGCAAAAACAAGATGGAATTTGTGACAGGAAACATTCCTAAATCTGAAGATTAAACACAACTAAGTAAGTGGCTCAGATGCAACAACTTTGTTTTTTCTTGGATCATGAATTCAGTTTAAAATGAAAATGGCTCCTCTTATTCATTCCATTGATGTCATTGAGGCATGGCGTGACCTTGCTATAAGATACTCAGTCATTAATGGCCCTAAGCTCTTTTCATTACAAGAAGAAATTTATGCTCTCAAACTGGGAGAACTAAGTGTGACTAAATATCATGAGAAGTTAACTCAGTTATGGGGGCAAGAAAAATCTCTAAACCCGCCTGATGTGTGCAGCTTAGGCACTCAATTGAAACATACAAGATTTATACTCAACAAAAGAGCTTTGGATAAGACACCCAAGTTCCTCATGGGGCTAAATGAGGTCCACTTGCCCTATCAGATCTCAAATCCTGATCATGAAGCCAATTCCTCCCTTAGATGAAGTCTATTCGATAGTGATTCAAGATGCAAACAAAGGGGATTGAACAAGATATCTTACCTTGCTCAGCCATGTACACTGCTCCTCACACTTACTCCTCTGGCAGTACTTCTGACAAATATCTTCCTGCCAATTCTCCTCAAAAATACTCACCTGGACCCTCATACAATGCACAAACCAACATAACTCAACACCAAGGCCTTTTGGCAATTATGGTGACAAACCAATGTTGAAGTACAAATATTGCCAGAAAGATGGACATACAATAAACAAGTGCTACAAACTTGTTGGCTACCCGCCTGGCCACAAATTCTACAGACCCGACAGTGTCCCTAAAGGGGTTCATGGATCCGTCAACAATATTTCAACTAATAACGAGCATGAGAAAGTGCAGGTTGAAACTGACAAAGCTTCAGACCAGCTGATCGGTGTCAAAATGGTGTATTATTTGGACACCTATTTGCTTATGTTCTTTTCAATTATCATATAATTTCAGTAGTATTTTACACTCACATTGTCATTTCAGGTATAAAACACATTTTATGATGAATGTAGAAACTTGGAGAAGAACATAACAAAATAGAGGAAATGTGCCAAAGTTTTACTCGATCAAGCTAGATTTCAGCTGGCTCGAGTAAATTCATCATAAGCACTTACTCGGGTGCAGCAAAAATCCCTTACTCGATCGATTAAGCCTCAGATTAAACTGGCAGTTTTGACTTTTCAAGCTTTGGAAAATTCCACAGGGAGCATCTGATGTCCGATCGAGATAAAACAAAGTGTGTTGGAAAGAAGACTCAAAGAACTACAACTTTTATGTGTATACCAAAGAGTGATTTAACCGTTAAGGGAGCCTTTCAGATGAACTAGAAAACTCGACTGAACCAAACCGAGAAGCAACCAATTGGACAGAAATAATTCAAGATAAAAAAATAATTTTTGATGTGACAAAAATCAGATAGATATTTTTGAGCTACATGAAATGAAAAGCCAAAAATGATGGAGCTTTATGAGGAAGATTCAATTGGTGCAATTAAGCATGAAATGAAAAGGTTGGAATTCCACATTGATGGAGCATAAATTGGTCATGGACTGATTTTACACTAAAAATCAGAGAAAAGCTCTCCACGTACTTGTTTTGGTTTTTAGTTTATTTTTAGTAGTTCTTGTAATAGAGAAGATGCAATTGATGTACTAATACTTTTCTTCAATAAACTTTCTTCTCTTTATTTTTCATTTTGTTAATTGTCAAGATATGTATCAGTACTCCCTCGATATGAGTGAGTAGTCATCCTTGATGACAGGGGTTTGACAAAACCTTATGCTACTCATGATCGAAGTTATGGGATTTTACATACTTTTGATGAATTATATAGTTTATAGTTGAATTAGTAGTATTTATCCTATGTTTATGTGATGTATGTTAGGTGTTTGACGAAATGTCTAATAGAAACCACATGAGTACTATAATTTTGGGAAAGAATCTCAATGAATGAACCCAAATTAGCGTTGCACCGACAGAGCAAAAGATAGCATGTACGATGTTAAATACTCTTTTATAGAAAGATAGCCAAAACTCGTAACCATGAGGCTATTCTCTCGAAAATGACTAGTCTATAAAGTGTTTAACGGATTTAGCAAAAATTCTCATCAGTGATGCTAATGAAGTTACGTTCTACGTATAGTTCGAAATGCTTATCAGTAAGAATTATATCGTCATATATCGCCGCAATTTATCTTGTGAGTAATAATTCGTGTCTGTGAGATTCACTTAATATATGCGTAACTAGTCTAATTTTAGTAAACCTATTTCTAGAAAATTCATTCTACTTAATGTTTATATAAATCCTTGAAAATGATCGTGAGTATGTTTAGGAAAGTCATTCCCTAATCATCTTTCTTTTTTTAATTAAAATTTTATAAAGCTTTTTCTCCAAAATTGAAATAGACCCCCCAAACCCTAAGAACTATTTAAGTGCAAAAACAAATTTTCTAACTAAATTACACCGTTCTCTTGAGTTCGGCACTAGGTCACCCTAGTTTTCATAAATTTTGTTTGACGCAACCGTGACACCACTTTACGACACGTCAAAATGGCGCCGTTGTCGGGGATCGTTTTTTAGTTTAGTTTATTTTTATTGTTTAGTCATTTATATAGTTCTATTACATTTCATCATGCTAGTAGTTCTTATTGTCTGTAATCTCTGTTTTATCTCGTTAGCCTTGAACTATATTTCTTCGTAAACGTTTGTATGAACACGAGGGCTAAGGCGAAAAAGAAGGACAAGATGAACCCAAGCACAAACTCCACGCAGCCAAATTCTAGTTCGAATTCTTCGACCAAATGAAGACGCGCGATAATCTCTCAAAAGAAGGATACTCTCATAGACGTAGTCGTTCAAATGGAGAACCAACTCGACCATGATCCGGAAGTAATTTAGCAAGGCGAACGAAATCAACAAGAACGCCCAAGAGGAGAAGGTGCACAAAGACGGGAAATCAGACCGCAAGAACAAGCCAATGTCGAGAAACCTGTTGGAGAGTACACATAACACCTACCCTAGGGAATTATGACTCACTAGTATACAGTTCCGATGGCGAGGGTTATGACTTCAACATAAAGGGAGAATTAATACACATGGTCAAAGGAGATCAATTTGATGGCTACGGTAACCTGCACCATCATTTAAGCAACTTCACCAAGATGTGTCGGACTTACAAGAACATTGGAGTTCCACAAGAGGTAGTATACATGAAACTTTTTTCGTTTTCTCATTCTGAAAAAGCTAAAGACTGGGTGACTAATCACGAACCAAATACGTTTTGAACATGGTAATCGCTAGTCCAAGCTTTCGTGAAACAATATTTTCCGCTTGCTAAAGTTAAGAAAACAGTAATTTCGAATAGAAACCAGTTGTAGGAGAGTGCAAATAAGCTAATAATATCTGCACAAGCCACACACTCTGATCTAATATGATGACAATACAAACAAGATAAGCCATGCTTTTTTTTTTTGGAATGGAAGCTCATTACCTCATACTCTTAAATTATTCACAAACGAATACATCATTTCACTTCAAGAAGAGACGATGCCAAGATCAATGCGGAGATGGAGTTTGCATTGAGTATAAGCACTTGTCAAGCTGTGCGACATTGCTAATTTGGAATAAGAATGGCTACCATATCTTGGATGCCACCACAAAAACTCATAAGACTTTTGAATTGAATATGATTGTAAATCGGAACATCCTACCATTTCAATCTGGTACTAGAGCCACGCATGAGCAACTCATAAGATAAGACTTTTCTTGCATTTTTCTTTTTGTACGCCGTGCAACTTAGAGCAATCCCATCATGACTAATTGGGTCATGAGAGATCACCAAACAATAACATGAACCCCATACACGAGCATAGACAGCCAAAGGCTGCTATCCAAGTTTATGATTCGATATAAACTAATAATTTTTCTGTACTGAACGATGTGAGATCATTTTTCCACTGATTTTCATATTCTTTAGCAGACCCCTCAAACTGAACGCATAATATCTTTCTGCCTCAAGTACTTGTGGAAATCAGCTCGAATTGACAAACATAAACACATCAAGAAGAAGAAGCCATCTTTGTTTTTGCCTAAAGGTTGAAACTTCAATTGCCATTGAGAATGCAATGTGGTGGGTATGGGTTCTTACGATATCGGTGGCAGGATCGGATACAACTGGCTGCAGGAAGTGGGGTTTTGTCAGAGGTTGGGTTCCGCACTCATCCGCCATTTTTGAAACTCTCCTCTTCACAAAGACACAAACAGAAGGGTTTTGTGCTTCTCCACCTTAAGACTTTGGAGTGCTTTATTCCCGAAATAGAAGGGTTTGGTTCCTCACCAAGTACCACTCCTAACACATTGTTACTTCTTCTTGGAAGAAGCTCCTGCTACCAATCTTGATTCCACAGTTGAGTTTATTACAGTATTTGATACTCAGTAGTCCAATATATTATGCCTTTTTCTCTTTAACAAAAACACGGGTCTGTTAATTATACTAGCCTTTAGTCATTAAAATGTGGAGCAACAACGTTATTGAACTCATTCGATTCTCATACATGCATTCGCATAACTAGAAATACAAGTAGCATATCTACTGCGAACCCATTGAACATCTGATGAGATACCTCTTTGAAGTTAGACACATTAGAGCTGCTCATCTGGTATGATCTGCTTTCTGCTCCAGGATTTGTTATCACATTACCAAATACAACAGCATTTGCCTCTTAACTCTCTATGGAACGCCTGCACCACTGGCTACCCCATAGCTTTTACTGATCATACATCTTCCTCGAGTTTTAATTCTCCAGGGACGTACTCTGCAATAATAATATTAGTAGTTACCCGTGTATATAATAAAATTGACCACATTAGAAAAATGAAAGCAAGTAAAATTGACAACATCGAAAATGAAAAGAAAAAAGAGGAATATATCATAGGGCTAATATACGGACCACAGAGTTTGAAAGTAAGCTCTTCACTCTCAGGGTTCTCAATCTCCATCTTGAATTGAGATCCCACCCCCAGCCCATTACTGAGCGCAAAGTCCCTCCACCCGCTTCCAATGTAAAAGGCATCCTGAGTTTTTTTCTTTTTGTACCTCAGTTTCGCCGGCCATGACTCTCCTTTCAGATTTTTTAGAAATATGTTACCACATTTGGCGAGCAAGTTGTTAGCTCTCGAGAACTCAATGTTTACAATCTGCAAAATAATAAACCGGTAAATCTTCAATACTTGTTTGACTAGCGAGATGGTACTTCTGCATCGAGGTGCTCACCATTCTAGACCTTTCAATGCTGGGCCACGTTGAGGTTTGGCTGAAATGCGTCACACTTCCATTAGTTGTTGAATTGGATCTTTGCTTACCGTGACTCGATATACCTTTAGTATCACTTTCCTTCGGCCTTGTTGCAGGTACAGCAGCCATTCCTGTGGTTTTAATTTCATGTTCAGAAAACTCCACCTGTTTTTTATTAGCTGGTTTAAACACCCTTCTAGATTCTTGGGCAGGATTCGGCCCGGTCTCCGGTCTCTTTGCTGGTTCAGGCACCAACTCAATTTCAGGTTTAGAAACGTAGTCATCATTTCGATCACCTCCATGTTTGGATGTCTGACCTTTCTCTTTCCCACCTAGTACTAACAAGTAAGATCAATCATTAAACTAAACCAAGCGAACTAACAACATAATGTTCAATTCTTCTACTAGAGTAATCAATGAAGCATATTTAAAATCACAATTCTCACTACGAATGGCTAGAACTGGTTTCGTTCCGTTACTGATAACTCGAACTTCAAAATCATCTCCTTCCCTTAGGCCGATTTCCTTAACAAAAGGTCTCCAATAGAGATTGTGAGTATACACTACATTAGTCCCTTTCTTGAAGCCTAACTCGACAGGCCACATTCTCCCCGTTTCATCTTGTATAAGAATTCCGGATGTAGCCTCCTTCAACTGGTTATCCACAGTGAAGCTTCTCGGAAAGTACTGCACACCAAATGATCAAACTTCCAATTCATAGTCAATGAAAAAAAAAACAAATCAACACATTGTTTCAGTAGTCAGTACTATAATACGACTGACCAGGCTTTTCATGTATGACCGCTTCATTGTACCCACATAGCCATCAATTCCAACTCGACTCGACCCATATGACCTCCTTCTTTCTGCTCCGGAAAAAAAAAAGCTCAACTTGTCAACCTCACACTCAGTATTTTACTGACAGCCGTCACTATTTCAATTACAAAAAAAACAAAAAAAAATCCATAGAAAATAATGATGCTTATTGTGTAACATACTAATTCCTGCATTGTGATTGAGGGTAACACCACCATCATCGTCCAACATGCCATCATTATTGTCAGGCAGCAGATGACACTCCTTCTCGCAAGCTGTCGGACCAAAAACAGTGACATCGAAAAGCATATCACCTTCATACCTAAATAAAAGAAATTCACCAACATGCAGCTCATTATCTTTCACAAATTCCTCCCACCCATCCACTATTCGCCTCCCCTCAATCCTCACCACCCAAGGTTGCCTCCTACGCCTGCTCCTCAGCTTGATCTCCTGACATCTCTCGCCCTCCAAGTACTTACAGAAATCAGATGGAATTGACTGCACATAAAAACATCAAGAAGAAGAAGAAGAATTCATCACAGTTTTTATTTTGGAAAAAGATTGAAACTTTAATTAGCAATTGAGATTGCAAAGTGGTGGGTACTTACAAAATTGGAGGCAAGATCGGATACAACCGGCTGCAGGAAGTGGGGTTTCTTCGGAGGTTGGGGATGGCCCTCATCCGCCATTGCTGAAACTCTCCTCTCCATCTTGCTGCTTCATGCGTGACAGCAGTGTGTCATTATCAGTTTGACTTTATTAATTTCTGCAACGACCGTAAACTCTTTAGCTATTAGAAGATATTTAGCTACGAAATATTGCATTGATTTTGCAACGACATCAACACAATTTTCCCAGTTAAGCATCTTTGAGGTTTGAAAAACACCTGCCACACAAAATTTTCTTTCCAAATAAAAATCCAGACTTCTTATTTTTGGAAGGGAAAAAAATCCGAACTTCAAAGAAAAAGAGGTATCCGAGAAGGTGCAGAAGAAGAAGAAACGAGCAAAATGCTTCTAAACATCTCTCCGATGATCTCAACATCTTCGACAATCAAGGTGCCATCTTTGTCTCCGCGGAGGCTCGTGAAGGCCACAGCCAACGGCCGACCATCAACGGCGCTCACCGCAACCCAGCTGAGAAGAACCATGTCGGGATTCGAAGCTCGTGTGTCCCTCGTATTCGCTCTCGCCACTCAAGCCTCCTCCACGTCCCAGCGCCGCAAGTGTTTCCTTTTCTCATAATCATCATCCTTTGAGTCTTTCTGTTTATCTTATTCACCATCGGATTAATTAGGGGTTTTGATCGTTGCAGTTCTGGCGGGTTTGGCTACCGAAGCAGCTAAGTATGTGTTTCCGAAGAGGTTCGAGAGTCGTAATTTGGAGGAAGCTCTCATGTCAGGTTTGTCATGCGTGTGTGTTCAATTGATTTAGCTAGGGTTTGTTTGTGCAACTTTGTGTTGTATATATATATAGGATTGATTAGTTTTGGTGTTCTGGTGTCTGTTGTAGTTCCGGATTTGGAGACTGTGAAGTTTAATGTCTTGTATCGTACTGATGAGTATGAGATTCGAGAAGTTGAGGTATGTGACTGAATTAAATTTATTTAATTATATGCTTGATTTGCTGCATGTCTATCATCTGCATCGCATCGTCATATCATCTTTGTTTTGTTTTTTAAAATGATGTAGCCTTACTTTGTTGCTGAGACACGGATGCCAGGTAAGTCCGGATTTGACTTCAGTGGAGCGTCACAATCTTTCAATGCATTAGCAGAATACCTGTTTGGTAAGGTACTTTTCTTTTTGATATTTGTTATTTTTAATTACATAAATCACCTCCTTTGGCACCCCTGTTGATGATGTTGTGTCCCGTTAGAATACCAAGCAGGATAAAATGGAGATGACCACGCCTGTATTTACACGTAAAGCCTCATCGGATGGAGAACGAATGGATATGACCACACCCGTTATAACAAAGAAGGTATATACTTTTGACTTTGATGTCTCATCAGCCTCAACAATATCAGGAAAACAATAGTGAAAGCAATGTACAAAGCTTGCTTATATGGTGTAGGACAAGGATAAAGACGTATGGAAAATGTCCTTTGTGATGCCATCTAAGTATGGTGCTGACTTACCTAAACCAAATGACCCATCTGTGAGCATTATAGAAGTGCCAAGAAGAACCCTTGCAGTTGTCGTCTTTTCAGGTTCCAGGACTTGATTCTTGTTCTTGCCTTCTTTTATGCTCTAGATTAGTAATTGCATTTTCTCATTGAATAATAGATTAGTGATTGCTAAAATTTCGTGTTTCTACTAAACTGAGAAAAAGGTCAAAGCTTGGTAGTTGATGGATGCTAATAGGCACTTCAATTCGCATGCCTTTCTTTTATCAGGGGATGCTTTTGGAGCTTGTCGCAACTCGCAATTTTAAATTCAGGACACCTGCTAATTGTAGTGGATTTTTCTCGAATTGTCAGGTTATATCACTGATGAAGAAGTTGCTCATCGAGAGTCAAGGTTACGCAATGCCTTGAAAAGTGATAAAACATTTCAAGTCAAACCTGGCTCACCCTTGGAAATTGCTCAGGTAATTTTCATTACTGCTGATTATGTTCAATCAACCATCGCAAATCTTGCATATGCAACATTCACTTTGTATTAACATATACCGCTCTTGTAAATGTGGTTACAGTATAATCCTCCATTTACGCTTCCTTTCCAACGACGCAATGAGCTTGCGCTCGAAGTCGAACGAAAGCAAGAAGTCGCTCCTTAAAGCGCATCTAAAGTATTCAGAACCTGTATATTTGTATATGTATGCACATACACTTTAAAAGAGAAAGCTAGGTCCACTTGTGGGATACATGAAGATTTGGACAATGTAGAGGTCCTAAGATCATCCATTGAGCCACTTGGCTTCAGACCTTGGAAGGATGCATCACTGAAATAAACATTAAAGAGTACCTCACTGGATTTCTAGCTTGTCAGCAGTTTTATTTGCCATGGCCCGTCTTGGCTTATGTGCCTAGTCAGTGCAGGGGTGAAGCCAGAAGTACCTGGCTCCAGCCCAGGTGACTCTTTGGCCCAAAATGTACCACCAAAAATCACCCCATATTCTATATATTCTCATTATTTTCATTTTCATGCATGATTTTAATGTATGTTAATTGTCCAAATATATAAAAATAAAGTAAGAGATTACAAATAGGAATAATGTCATTTAAATCTCAAAACTTCTCAGTTTTGTCTATTTAAATCCTCAACTCAGTATTGTCCATTTAAATTCTTAACTTCTTAGTTGACTTTCAAAAAAATCTAAAGTTTATGTTGACTTTTTCATTATAGGCATCATTTGAACATTTAGGGTTTAGGCCTAAATGGCAAAGTCAACATAAATTTAATTTTTTTTGAAAGTCAACTAAGAAGTTGAGGATTTAAATGGTCAAAGCGGAGTTGAGGATTTAAATGGGCAAAATTGAGAAGTTGGAGATTTAAATGACAGTTTTCCCTATTACAAATAGAATTTTTTTCTTTATATTTTTTTAGTGAAGCAAATGTTAATTTTGATTATTTTATTTATTAAAAAGGTAATTGTGAAAAACTCAGACGATAATGTGACTTTTTGCAAAATATTCAAACAATAAAGATGGCTTACGAAAAAAATGGGAATAATGTCATTTAAATTCCCAACTTTTCAGTTTTGCTCATTTAAATTCTCAACTTAGTTTTTCCAATTTAAATCCTCAACTTCTTAGTTGACATTCAAAAAAATCCTAAGTTTATGTTGACTTTGCCATTATAGGCATCAGTTGAGCATTTTGGGCTTAGGGTTTAGACCTATAATGACAAAGTCAGCATAAACTTAAGATTTTTTTGAAAGTCAACTAAGAAGTTAAAGATTTAAATGGGCAAAACTGAGTTGAGAATTTAAATAGTCAAAACTGAAAAGTTGAGAATTTAAATGACTGTTTTCCCTTACGAAAACCCTATGGGGTTTACGCTTGGTTATTGTTGGTGATATACCTCTGTAACGAAAAAGTTGTGCATGTGATTAACAGATTGTTGTCAGATAAAAAGGCCTTTATGGTGAAATTTATATCTATGCTGCTATATATAAACCACTCGCTCCATCTGGTTATGCCTCGGGCATGGACATTTCATCCCTCGTGCAAAACTTGATTTAGCTACTGAGTTCAATTTGTTCGATGTGTTTGGATAAGCAGAAATGAATAAGAACTGAAAGAGAATGACAGCAAAATACAATGAACCGGTTTGGTTCCTTAAAGGCTTAGTCCGTGGAGGTTCGCCAATGAATCTATGTGGGGAATACTTCACTATAATCAAATGCAAGTCCAACAATGATATGTTGAATGCGTTAGTCTCCCTTCCCTTTTATAAGCACATAAATTAGAGTCCACTTGCTCCATTTGACTTCTTGAGTTCCTGCTCTCAAATTAATGTGTATTAGAGCTCTCTTTCAAACAAGTAAAGACATCTACTACACCAAATAGACACTCTCGAGACATGCATTAAATGTCGCCTAGGATCGATCTATGTTGCGTGATACCAATGTAACAAAACACGTGTCGCGTTTGCTTTGTCACGAACGCGGCATGACGTAAGTCAGTTGTGACAAGTTACTTTTTGACATGTCACAACGAGCTTGCGACGGATTCGTTATAACGTCGCTTAACAATTGTGTTGCTTTGGATTCTTGAGACACTAAATAAGTGAGTCGTATGGAAAATATTAATTTTTTAAATGATTATATTTTTATTATTTTTAAAATTTATTAGAAATTCATTTTTAATTGAAATTTTAAAATAATTTAAAAGTCTAAATAATTCACTTCATTTTACTACTTGAAAATTACAAATCAAGTATTAATCAATATCAAAAAAGATCCATTGATCAATATTGTTTTCAAAGATAACTTTCTATTACAGTACTTGTAAAGATTTTACAAGCTTGGTCCGCACCGACTTGCGCCATAACATCATCGCTTGCATAGAAGCCATACCATCTCCGCAAACTTGTTGGTTCCTTTCTCAAGTAATTTAAAGTCCACTGTTGCGTAGGCATAGGACTTGGCATTGCTGATGGATGCTGTCCAAGGATTGATGGTTGAGGGAGTGACATCAAGAAATTGGATTTTGCCAAGAAGCACATTATTGTGACAATTACTGCATGCTCTCCACCGTCTGAAAATGTTGGGTTAGTTTCTCATAAGTTTTGTATATTGTTTAATAGTAGCTTTGCAGTTCATAACTGCTCCTTGAGCATGGAAATGTGATCATTTTATGTTAATTGTTTGAGTCCTATGCATGTCAGTTTGGGATGTGGAGCAACTTCAAGTAATGGATTCAAAGCGGCAGTACAAGGAAGCAGCTGCCCAGCTAGAGGTTATTAGTCATTCATACTTTCTCATTTTTGTATTGTTTTATGTATTTTTATTGCCGATTTTTTGGTCAGCCATCTTGACGATGCAAAACCCCTGTAACACAGTCAAATTCAGTAGGAAAAAAATGTTTGAGGGATATGGTACATGAAACAAATGTTAGAAATTATCTCTGTGTGATAGAATTTCGTTGAACAAAAACAGATATTCTTTGGTTTGGTAAAAGATCACATAATTCGAGAAGATATTACTGCACATGAACATCACCATACACCTTCAACATTAATGTTCATGGAAACTGAATATGAGTTATTTTGACTAAATGTCTCAAGTAGTTTTTATCTCTATGTTATTACAATTTTCTTTTAGTAAAACTATATCATTTTGACGTCGAAGGCATAGGGTTTACTGTGCAAAGATAGCTAGTGTATATAATTTGTTTGGTGAGGCTATTTTTATCTACTATTCCACTAACATCGTCCATGTAATAATGTATATGAAGATTAAATATACTTAAATTGTAGCCAAATAAATCAATGAACATCATCACAAGTTTTGATTCTTTGCGCAGAGTTGACTCGTAGGTTAATTGATTCGGTAGATTCAAGGAACATGATTTCAATATACAATTAATCATGTCAAGTTGGATCGCTAACGTGCGAGACAGAACGGTTCTTAAGTAACATGTTACGACTGTTACATTATTACATTAGTATGTCTGCCACGTGGTCTAATGCAACTTTTGCAAAAACCTGTTTCAATAAGCACGTGCTTGAAAGTTGTGGAAAATATTGAGTGTCGCTCCGATTGTGTTCCAAGTACTCATTGTTTGTAAAGTGTGCTTGAAAGCCCGACAAGCGTTGGGAGTTGTGGAATAAGTCTATTGGCACATTAGGTAGTTGGGTTGGTTATTGATTTTCCCATCAACTGTGAATATAAATCAATCGCCGGACACTAGAGTTGCGTATTCACATCGTAGGACGTCATGCATCAGTTCTTTAATAAGTCGTCGAACGAATCCTACTAAACCACCAGACACCGGTTGTTGCACATTATGTTTCTAACCAAACATTCATCTTCAGCATCAGCAAGCTTTATGTTATATGTATTGACTAGCGTCACCTGCGGAAACCTTATTGAAAAAACAATCACCCTAGTGTTTCACACCCCAAATAATTAGGGATTCAAGCGCCACAAAGCAAGCATCTCATCTCTATTATATTCATCTATAAAATATCGTTGACACTTGGTACCGTTCCTCTGTTGGTTTTTTTGGGTTCAAGAAGCTGAATGACAATGAATGAGCTTTGCTTGAGGTGGAGTCCGCAGACGAGGGAGCTGGTCTGGGCTCTTTTTCTGGGACAAATTGTTTCGCTAATGTTTGCTCTGGCCAGTTTAAGCTCTTCCCTGATTGCTGATCTAGGTACTAGCTACTAGTGAATATATTGATTCATGATACTGTTTGTTTATATATGTAATAGTTAGACTTGGATTTTAGCAAATATATTGATTAAGCTCTTCTCTGCCCTGTTCTTCAGGCGTCGATGCTCCTCTTTTCCTGGCTTTATGTACTTACGTTCTCCTAGCAGTTATTTGTGGTGGAATTATGTTGTATCGACGCCAGAGGCTACTGGTATAATTTCTTTGTTTGTGTTATGGTGAAATGTCCATCTGCATAATGTAAGACTGTAAGTGTATCTTAATCCGCTGGAGGACCCATCTTTTTTCAGGTTCCTTGGTACTGGTACCTTCCTTTAGGTTTCGTCGATTGTCAAGCAAACTTTTTCTGTAAGTCACCCCACTCTAATTCTCTTGAAGTTCGTACTCGAATGTCTGCATCAATTAGAATGCACGAGTTTGCACTGTTTTTTTGTGCAGTTAATAAGGCATTTCAGTACACATCCATCACAACTGTTACATTACTGAACTGTTTCACGATTGCTTGGGTGATTGGCCTCACATGGATATTCCTTGGCACTCGGTACACCTTGTGGCAGTTGTTCGGGGCAGCCATCTGCGTCCTAGGCCTGGGTCTAGTGCTTCTATCGGATGATGGGGTCTCCGTAGGAGGTCACAATTTTATACATAAACTCAGCTACCAAATTTACAAATGAATTGCGATTACCAACCAGCACAATGTAGACTGAGCATTTTTAAAGTTTTCACGTTTCAGGTAGCAGCAGGCCTCTTTTGGGTGACATACTTATCATTTGCTCGACAGTTTTCTTTGCAATGAGTAACGTTGGTGAGGTTGGTATACCTGTCAGAAGTAGTTAGATTTGTAATGGGGCTTGACTACTCCTTTAAATCCAGCTGCCGTTGAAAAAAGCAGGAGTTTTTTGTCAAGAGGAAGGATGTAGTTGAAGTTCTTACCATGTTGGGCATTTTCGGAGCACTAATGAGCATTTGCGAGATGTATCCTTGATCAACCAATTCATGGCCACACTTTTCGATGCTATCATTTTGAGTGCCTTAATTTTAAACTTGTTTTAGCTGCATCCTTGAGATAAAGAGCATAGGATCCATCACATGGTCTACTGATATAGTAAGTGTGACGGTCTTTTATTTCATTTCTTACAATTACACCATAAACACACTTCTTTTGATTCAAGATACTAGCCATTTGTGGATACGCTCTATCTGCATTTATGTTCTACATATTTGTGCCGCATGTAATGAAGGTCAGTCCAATATGCTCAGCTATCACATCTTCAGCATAATTTTAATTTTCTTACAAAAAAGAGTTATGCACTTGTACCATTCCATCACTGTCTTTCTTAGGCAGAAAGTTAATTGTCTGAATGCAGTCGAGCGGAGCAGCATTGTTTAATCTATCTCTTCTGACAGCTGATATGTGGGCTGTAATCTTTCGAATAATTTTTTACAATCAGGAGGTACACTTTGTAAAACCCGAGTCTATATATATATCAAAAGCAGGTTCCCTTCGTTAAGACATGGTTGTTGTATATAGGGGACCCTGATAGTAAGTAACTGTAACTGATTTCAGGTTAACTGGCTGTACTACGTGGCTTTTGCGATTGTCGCTGTTGGACTTGTCATTTATACAAAAACGTAAGTACACATAACATAACCATCCATTTTTTCTTGTATAGTGTCTGGACTATACTGACTTTATCATTGTTACTGTTTCAGTGGAAAAGATCCTGACCCGACATCAGCAGACGATGCCGAATATCAAACTATCGATGTTGAAGGTGTAAATGAAGATATGAACTGTCGGTTAATAAACGGTAATACAGGCACATAGAACCTAGAGCTGAAATGTGTAGTACTAAAACAAAGAGCTTATCATTTTCAACAAACAAACAAAAAAGCTTTTTGTCTGCCAATTGTTACCTTAGCTTCATCATGTGCATTCATATTTCATGCTTCATAATCCTTTATAGGAAATAATCATGTAAATGTGCACACTCCAAGTTAATTTAATGTAGCTTGAATTTTCACATAGGGAGCAATTACACAGATATCAACACAAGAATCAAAAAGAGCATAACTTAATGAGAAACTTTTCTTTCGTTCGTCAATCCCAAAAGATTGAATCAACTGTGGAAATCAATTGCGGACATGGTCAACAAAGGTCAACGTTGCGATTTGGAAAATTTGAGATATTATTGATTGAATTGAAAATGACATAGTCAGTTTCAAAAAAAATTTGCATAGTCTCTGATTTTACAATACATACAACAAAATGTAATAATTACAAAACCTATCCTAAACGATTGGCTACTTATGAAACCTGCCCTAAAGTATTTACATAACCTACCTGTTCCAGACAAAACACTAAGTAAGCTATGTACAATTCAGAAAACAACAGCATTTCATCTTCAACTCTTCAAAGTTCAACTTCAAATCTTCATGACCTGTAGTTTTAACAAAAGTAACAACGCCTAAACCGATCTTAGGGCATCATCTATATGTGATTCAGCTATAAGCGAAAGTGGTGCTAAAAGAGAAAGGAGTTTTTAGTTTTGCTCCAACTAAAATTGAATACATTATTAACTGGCAGCTGCTTTCTAGTGATAAATACATTTCACGCAATTCAAATGAATTTATAAAATTATGGGTGCCCTAGTGTTGAACTCAAGGGAACGGTGGAAACTTAGTTATGTTAACTATCGATACTCTAGATCGTTCTTGAGATTACGGGGGTTTCGAATTCAGTTTTAGCTACTAATGAAACAAATGATGATTAAAAGTACATTATCTAAAAGAGATGACTGTGATCTAACTTCACCAATAGTATCATGGATTATACTGAATAGTTATAAAATAATATAGAATAAATTCGAGTTGATTTTAGTGTAGGACTAAACATGTTATGACTATTTGATTCTCACCCTGCCGGTTTATTGAATTACATACGTAGAAACAAATTATTGACGATACAATCTCACCCTTCCGAATTATTGAATTGTTATCGTAAAACTCAAATTCCTTAGCATTAATAGGGGAGAACAGAATACGAGAATTTTCCATTTTCCTGACAAAATTTACCATTCCGTTTACCGAATTTGATAAACAGCGAAATGGTAAATTTACCGATGGTAAATCGATAAAATTATTACGTAAACGGAATAAATTTTTAATATCGTTAATTTCCCCATTTCTTGTTTTCATATAATATAATATAATTTTATTTTCATAAAAATAAAAGAAAAAACTAAAAACTAAAGACAGACTAGGGTTTACCGAAATTTTACAAAAAAAATGATAAATTTACCAAAATTTACAATTTTACCGAAAAAATGAAAAATTGTAAACTGCAAAAGATTTCCAGACGGGGAAACGGGAAAGTCCCATTTGCTCTGTCCTAAGCATTACCATGTCGGTGTATTTGCTGATTTCATTGAATCCGCTTAAAGCTAGTCTTTCAACCTCATATAGAAGTCGTGGTCGCACACTATTATACTTGGATCAATGATTATTTTAACTTCTTAACATGATAGGTTCTCCTTTCGGTCATCCCTAAACTGAGTTCTTCTTTTAATTTATCTCTGAATTATATTACTCATGCAATTCTAATAGACATTTCATCAAACCCCTAATAAGCATAACATAAGCATATTCTAAAATACATAGTTTTAATTCAAAATCATTCCTGAAATAATATGTAAACATGTTCAAACATTTACTAGTACTAAGGGATTCATTAGACCCTTGTCATCACGGTCACCACCAACTCATGGCGAGTGAGACAAATATACAAATAGTGCAAAATGTACTAGTTATAAATTTGGTGTAACTCAAGGTCAAAATGTACAACTAGTGCCAGGATTGTTCTAAAAGAATCGTTTGAAGAAACCAGAGAAAAGGTCTCTTTGAAGTCAATCCCCGTCTTTCTGAGTAAAACCCTAAGCTACAAGATGTGATCTATACCTCTCAACATTATCATTCGAATCCAGCTTGATATTAAATATACATTTATAATCAATGGATTTATTTAGCACTGTCAGGTAATTATACAAGCTCCCACACTTGTTGTCTTGCATTATTGTTTCGATCCATTTACTAGAGTTAGAGCTTTTAATGGCATGTTGAAAGTTGATTGGATCATCTTCCAACAACCCATTTTCTCTGTGTTCCATGATATATACGATGTAATCGTCAGAGATCACATTTCTCCTTTCTCTATTGGATCACCGAAATGTCACTAAAATCTTCTTGAGGTTGTTGAGTTTGTAAATCAGAAACATTATCTTCATCTTCAACAACGGGAGTCGAGTGTCTAAAGTAAGTTCTTTAACAATGATAGGTAGTAATACCTAATCACTGTCAGGACTTCTCAATTCATCTTCCTCAAAAATAATGTTTCTTGCCACATTTCTCCCCTCAAACTCAATGTCCTCAAAAATTGCATTTCCAGCGTCAAAAATATTTTTGGTAGCAGGGTCATACAAATTATATCCCAGCTGCTAATCATTATGGAGTCCAATTTACCTTTCATTAGGTTTGTAAGGTCTAGCCTCAGTTGAACATCCCCAGACACCAAAATGTTTTACACTGGGTTTTCTCCAATTCCAAAGCTCAAACGGTGATTTAGCAGACGCTTTAGTTGGCACTCTATTAAGGATATATACTGTTGTTTTAAGTGCTTCTCCACAGAGTTTTTCAGGTAAAGTAGAATGACTAATCATACTTCTTACAGTCTCTTTTAATGTTCGATTTTGTCTCTCAGCTACACCATTCCTGCTAGGCAAACTTGTCATTGAGTATAGAGGAACGATTCCACACTCCTCTACAGATAAAGCAAAAGGTCCTGGACGTTGTGCTCCAGAGCTATCATATATACCGTAGTATTCTCCATTTCAGTCAGATCTGATGCTCTTAATTCTTTTATTGAGATGTAACTCAACCTCAGCCTTAAAGGCTTTAAACACGTTCAACGACTATGATTTCCCATGTATAAGATATAATTAAACCAAATTGAGAGTAATTATCAATGAACTGATAAAATAACGTTGACCATTCCCGGAAGGAGTATGGAATGGGCCACAAATATCTGTATGAACCAGTTCCAAGACATCACCATCTCGATTAGAACCTAATTTCTTATTCTTTGCCTGTTTTCCTTTGAGACACTCGACACAAACATTATAGTCTGAAAAAATCAAGTTTATTTACAATTTTGTCAGACACTAAACGTTGTATTCTTGTTTTTGGAATATGACTTAATTGTTTATGCCATAAAGAAGCGGAATTCGTTAATTTGCGTGTAGTAGTACCACGTGACTCTACATGCAGGGCCTCAATATACGAAGAAATTACTTCCAAATAATACAGATTATCATAGACATTCAGGACACCAGTACCAACAATACTACAATCAGTAGATATTTTAAATTGATTGTTTCCATATGAACAATTAAAGCCAAATTTGTCCAACATGAGAACTGAAATCAGTTCCGTTTGAAAGACAGTACAACAAAAGTATCCATCAAATCTAGAAAATGACCAGATGTCAATAATAATCTGAAATGACAAACAACCTCTACAAGCACCGAATCGCCATTCCCATATAAATGCCTCTCTCAACATCATTTGGCTTTTGGTGGCTTCTGCATCCCTGCATAGAAACACAAATGTGAGTAGTTACACCAGAAATCTATCTACCATGTGTTTCTAGGTTCATAAGCTAAATTAACTTCAGAACAAACCAAAGAGAGAAACTCACTCTTTTCCTTTTGTTCAACACGCCAAATCTTAAATTTAGCATACTTAGGGCACTTATTCCTCAGGTGTCCAGGCTTATGTTAGAAAAAACAATTTCCTTGAACTTGACTTTTGCCTTTGGCCTTATCTTTAGATGCATCAGCCAGGTGAGCACTTTCAGGTCTTTCTTTCTTAAGTCTCTCTTCCTCTTGAACACAATTAGAAATGAGCATATTGATATTGAGAGTTCATTTCTCTTTATGGCAGTTGTAGCTCACTTTGAACTGACTGAACTGTCCTGGAAGCGATATGAAACTAAATGCACTAACAAGTCATCTGACAATTCAAGTTTAAATGCATTTAATTCTGAAGCAATGTGCGAGTATTTCCTTTACCGGTAAGGAAAACAAGTTAGCTAAAAGTGTTCTTGTTTCCACCTTATCATTCTTAGCAAATCTTTGCTCAATCCCGGCAAGAAACTCACTGGCATTTGAGACTTCATCAACCTCAGCATAAAAGAAATGTCAACTTGCGCTTAAAAAAATGCAATTTTGATTCCAGTTAATAATTGAATCACAATCTATTTTAGCCACCTAGCCAATTAATTAAAATTGGTAGTAGTCACAGTTAATTATAATTGACCAACTTGAATACAATTGACCAGATTTAACTCAAATCGAAAAAAATCTGTCAATGCTCATTAGACCAATAAAACCAGATTCCAACCAAATCGGTTGAACCTATCATCATCAAACCAATCTGAATCAGATTATGTTGGTGTAATTAATTTATTCCCACATGTTTAAAAAACATGTGATCCATCTATTCTTTGAGCCCAAATAACTTTGGCCTTCAAGACTTAGGTTTTTTTTTATTTCTTAACAAATAAATCCTTCTCCATCGGTGGCAGATTTTCTTTCTTCTCAACGAAAGCTCCATCAGCGAGTTCAGTAGACACTGAATCCAAAAGTTCACAAAATTTGCAGGACCATATTTTCTGTAGTTTGAATGGCATACCTCTCCTACCAAACTCAGAAACTATATAAACACGGGCATATATTTTATACATATAACTTAGATCCGATCTTTATTTTGATAAAACATGATTTCTTCTATATATCAGTCATATGGATTCATATTTTACAAAAAAAAAAAAATCAAATCAAATCTGACAAAGTTGATAAAATCAGAGTTGCATCGAACAGATTCATGTTTTACATATATCATTCTAAATAATTCTATACCTGAATCCATTTGTTGTTATTGACAGAATTACTGAACAGCAACCAGGTTGTAGTCGATCTAGGTACAGAAGTCTTTGAGAGTAAGAATGACTGAAAAATCTCCACTGGCGACCATAACACAAATGATGGTCATAAAATGTGACATTAACATTTAAAATTCCATTAATTCAGTTTCATGGATATCAATGGTCACATGAATATCAACGCAAATTGATTTCATTTCATAATGACCTGTAAAACTTGGATTAATTATTAATCACATTATTATGTGGATATTAATGACATTTAATCCTAGACAATGGAGTTAGCGAAGCACGGAGAGCATAAGACATCATTCATAGTGCGGAGGAAAGAGATTGTAGAGAAGTACGATGTGAAAACAAGGAATGGAGAGACGCTGTGGAAAAGAATGGACAAGCACCCCGTGGACTGTAACATGGGGCGTGGTGGGAAGTTCACCTTGGGAAGGGCCTGGTGATGACTCGGAGGTGATGCCTGGAGCTATTGATAAGAATGATCCAAACTACGTGGATGAAGAAGAGGAAGAAGGTGGAGGTGAGGCTGCCAAGAGCTATTTAATTAGTTCGAACTGTACATAGACGTGCAAGCACCCGTGGCCTAATGGATAAGGCGTCTGACTTCTAATCAGGCGATTGTGGGTTCGATCCCCACCGGGTGTGCAAATACTGTTATTTTTATAGAATTATTATTTGCGTTGTTGGTTTTTGGGAAATTCAGTCAACTCCTAATTACATGACAAAGTACAAAGCACTAGCACATAGCACTATTGTTGCTGATGTAGCTGTTTTTCTATTATTCCCTTCTTCTTCTATGCGTCTTTTCTTCGACTCCTCATCCTCTGAATCATCACCATCGCTGTGGTTGTTGTTTGTCAGCCGTAGTGTCATGACTGCTGTTATGATGACTATGAATCTGATTTTCCGAAGGTGATTGATGATGTCCGGTTCCATTGCTGCAGCTGTTGTGATAGGCACGCATTTCCCTAAAAAAACAAATGCTTCCATTTCAACAACTTCCTGACCTCCTCCTCGGATTGGGCATTCAAATGATCCAACAGGCTCTGATTCTCCGCAACAATTTCTATCTTCGTGTCTTCATTTTTGTCCTGTTAGTATCTTCGTGTCTTCATTTCTGAAATGTGTGAGTGCAGCTTGCTGCTCCTTCAGATTGTACTGTTCAACTTCATTTCTTTCGTTTACAATGTGCTCAACTGTTCATGACAATATAGTATCTGTGTGAGTGCAGATTGCAAAAACAGAAATGGATTCATCTCTGGCTGCCTCTTGGAAGCTTTGATGTTCACTCGAGATTGGATCACTGCCTCTTGGAGAAAATGTAATTAAATAGATATATAATATTTCGTGTTTTCATGTTGGATATTTATGCATATTGATATTTTATCTTTTGTAAATGCAGATCGACATTAGGAGTGGTAGCTCGTGAGCATGCTAACATGATGCATGATTCTGATTGCGAAACTGAAGAAGATAATGAATATTAGTCATGTTTCATTCGGTAAATTCTGATTACACTCTACTTGCTTGATAGAAGCCTAAAGGGGGTCTTTCATTTGTCTGGTGTGTATGCTCGATCATTTATGTGTTTTAATCCATGTAAGCATGTTGTCTGTTGGTGCTGCGCTAATATCGGTTTCAAGCCTTCGGTGGATATATTTATACATGGGAATTTTTTAGATTTCTGTATTATAATTCCTTTCTTTTGTAGTGATTATCTTTAATGTCTTCGTTGTTAATTTGCAATGTTTCACTGCTATTTCCTTCTGTAGTTTTTTTCATCGCTATGATCTTCTTGCATTCAAAGGTGAAACACTCTAGCAGTAGCCATAAGTAAATTCAGGCCATCAAAGTTGAAGACAATGAATATTGGACTCTACTATGCCTTGTAAATTTATTGTTGAATTCTCATAATCTTGTTGTTGGATTCCTATTGTGAAAATGAACTTTGTGCTATTAATTTAGATGAAACAATGTCTTCTTCATGCGTGGAGTACCTGAAGATGAAGATACTGAAGATGCTGAAGGCTTGAGTCTGAAGATGTAGACTAAGACTTCCGTACATTAATATTTTGCATGAAACATAATCCATTTTCATGTGTATTTATCTTGTCTAAGACTTACCAAGTTGGACATGATTGGACATGCTATTTTGCTTGTTATTAGGCATTTTGTAACTTGGCAGGTTATTAGGCATTTTCATGTGTATTTTGCTTGTTAGTAGGCATTTTCATATGTATTTCAACAGGTCCGCGGGTCGGAAAAATTTGCTGAATTTGGAACGCGCGGGGCGGGGCAGGGCGGATCCTTGCGGGTCCTTGCAGTGCAGGACAGTGCAGCTTTATTATCTGCGCAGGGCAGGGCGACAGTTTTTTGACTCGCACAAAGCAGGTTGCAATTTGCAACGACCTGCCCGTTACCATCCTAGGTCGGGTGGATTTGGAATTTTTTTTAAAGGGTTGGGTGGCAAGAGTGGAACAGGAACAGTGGTCTCCCAAAACTGCCCATGGTTTTTCTTTATCTTTTATCTCGCTTCATGCTGCTGCTCTTTCTTTCTGCTGACTCCTGTGTTGTGTTGGCCTTTTCTTATTGGTTTCTGTCCAGCCCGATTTCATTCCACCGCTTCAAAAATGTTGCTTTGATAGGGCTATGGATTGGCTACTGGACTACGTGAGAGCATTCCGTAAATTATCCATTTTACTATTTTATCATTTATCGTTATATCGAAGGAAAAAAGGTTTACTGTTTATCTTCATCGTTTTACCGTTTAGCGCAATTTATGGTAAAATGTTAAATGGTAAATTTTTTATAAATTTATCGTTTTGACCGTTTTACCACTACTTGCAAATTATAATACCTTTTAAGTAATTTAATTTTTTAATATCAACTTGAATTAAAAAAACATCGAATTCAAAATAATCAAATGCAAAAGATTGAGATTACAATGCAAACTATTTTAGTTCCTAATATTATTCAAATTATATTTCAAATCTCTATTTTATTAGTTTTATTAATATTTTCAACTAAAGATGTTTTTACTTATTTTTGTATAATTATAATTATATATTAATAATTCGGTAAAATGGTAAATTATCAAACTTAAAATTATTTACCATTTACCGAATCATTTTTACCAATTTACTGTGGGAAATTTACCTTTTACCGATATCCATATAATAATAGAATAGGTTTTTGTCCACCTCATTTAGCAACGAAAT
>JAWWMW010064951.1:0-15603 GCA_035048345.1 Echeveria elegans | reverse complement strand
AATACACTTGAGATGCCTGGTGTGCAAATATGTAACAATCCTTGGTTTGCATTTTCTTACGTTGGTTGACGTTGACCATCTTCATTTGAGGATGCACGGGAGTCCCTCCCCTGTTATTGGTATCAAACCACGAGCAACTAAATATTACAGCCCGCTTCACCGCAGGAGATACATAGTTAAGTTGAATAATTTCATCTAGCACTTCGTAGTAGTCCTCTTTACCGGTGCCGAAAGTTTGTCCCAATCACAAATCCCACTGCAGTCTGTGGCTCTCGTTGACGAATAATTCTTTGTGTGGAACCGATATCCGTTGACAACATATCCATGAAATGTCCTAACAACTCTACTAGGGTCATGGGCCAAAGTTTGGAGGTTCTGCTCAATAGGTTGTTCATAATCATTGGCCTTCACATTAAACACTAATTAATAGATAATATTGTTTTACATGCAAATAAATATTCATATGTATTAAGCACTTACATATTGGTAAAACAAATGGTAATATTGTGATTCCAATATACGTTGTTTGATGCTTTTCTTAATTTCAGGATTCGCCCTTCACATGATGTTTTAAATGAAATAGCTGTTCAAAGTTAACAATATGTTAATTATGAGAAATAATTAATTAAATTGTTTAAAGAAATCTATATATTAAAATTTTAAAAAATCTTACTCCACAAAGAGTTGAACTTCTTCACAGTTGAGTAGGACATAAGTTTGTATCAAATGATACTCATCATCCGTAAGTTGTCTGCGCTTGGCTTTACCCAAAGTACAACCTTAAAACTTGAAAATGGACAAATCATCTGGATCTACACCCTCATCAAGCTCATCATGTACATTTCGGCCTTGGGACATCTGGTTATTCGCAACATGTGAGTCAAAATAATATCCAAAGAAGGTCGAGGTCTCCTGAACTATGTATGCACTGCAAATGGACCCTTCTAAGCGCGCTTTATTTCTGACGGTCTTCTTCAATCTTCCAAGAAATCTATATGTGAGAATTGTCATCAATAAATAAATTAATTAATTAATTAAACGCTTAGCCATATTGAGACAGAAAAATACCTCTCGAATGGATACATCCATCTATACTATACATGACCACAAATTGATGCATTCGCAAATGGATAGGCAAATGCTCCATTGAGTCAAACAATGAAGGCGGGAAAATTCGCTCCAGCTTGTACAAATGATTGGTATCTTCGCATGTAGATTTTGCGCTATTTCTGTCCTCAGCTCATAACATGTAAGATCCCTGAAGAATGCACTCAACTGTGAGATAGGCTCCCAATACTTGGTCTCTAAGAACGGTTGAAAAGAAATTCCCCAACAACCTTTGCATAAAGACATGACAATCATGACTCTTCATACCGAACAGTCGTAGTCTGTGCATTTCAATCATAACCGTCTGGAAATTTAACTGTCTTCGACCATTCAAAAAGGATTATCCTCTGTTCACGATCCAGCGTGTATCCCGCCTTGCGGTACTTACTGTCACTGTCATCAGGTTTTAGCTCTGGCCGTCTGCAGAATTCTCTGATGTCCATCCTTGCCTTCAGGTTGTCTTCAGACTTGCCCTGACATTTACCACTATGTTGAAAATATTTTCGAACACATTTTTCTCAATGTGCATGACGTCCAAGTTATGCCTAACACGTAGACTTACCCAATAAGGTAGGTCCAAAAATATGCTTTTCTTTTTCCATCTGGAGTCTCGACTCACACGAGTGTTATGTTCTTCGGCACCATCTTCAGTGATCTTCTTCAGTCCAATTCTCTCGATTTGCTGCAACAATTCATGACCATCTCCCAATAGCGGAACATTGGTAAAGACTCTTTTACCCTTTTTAAAATTCGTCCTGTTGGTGCGGAAATGATGATCGATAGGTAGGAATTTCTATGGCAATCAAACCAACTCATTTTACGTCCATACTTCAGGTAAAATGAATCACTATTCTCCATGCAGTAAAGACAAGCGTATCTTCCGGTTGTACTCTAACCTACATTATTAATTAATTAATTTAATAAATAATAAAGTATAATATAATTATATAAAATATAAAAAGCGGATATGATAAGTACTTGTCAACATGGAATAGGAAGGAAAATCACTAATAGTTCAGATTACAGCCGCCGCATGGTAAAATTTTGCCTTTTTGACACATCATATGTGACGGATCCGCTATGTCACAAACTCTGCAGTTCTGATATCAATGGTTGAAGATACATGTCCAACCTCTGCTTTGGACTCTTTGGTCCTGGAACAATAACGGTTAGAAACATAACCTCATCGCGCATACACATGGATGGAGGAAGGTTATATGGTGTCAAAATAACTGGCCAAAATGAGTATTGCTGTCCCGAAGCCCCAAATGGATTAAACTCATCAGTAGATAATCTCAGCCTGACATTTCTAGCCTCACTGGCAAAATCAGGAAGCACACTGTCAAAATGTTTCCAGGCCTCTCCGTCAGAAGGATGACGCCTTACACCATCTTCTTCGACGTGCTCGAAGTGCCAACGCATGTGTGAGGCAGTCGCCTTAGAAGCATACAGTCTTTGCAAACGTTGAGTTATTGACAGATAAAACATACGTGAATATGATATCATCTTTGTCGTACCTTGTTTCCATCTCTCTTGCCCACATACGTGAGTTATGGGCATGAAGTGTACTCCGCATCCGCACCCCAATAATCATACAATGGTTTTGCAGCAGTCAATTATTTCGAACGGCAGCCCAAGATCCTCCACCAATTTTGTAGTGTCATAAAATGATTCTGGTAGTGTTGTATCATGATGTGAAATGCATCTCGCATAATCTGAAATCATGTCATATCCTCGCTCCGTCAGTCAAAGTTTGGACTTGAGACCGAGCATCTCAGTCGCAGCTGCCAACTGACTGATTTCGCAACCGGGCCATAACGGTCTGTTCGCGACTTCTAACATGTCGTACATTCGTTGTGCTTCCGAATTGGGTGGTTCAGAAAAAGAATCTGTGTGTGATGGAGCTTCATTTTGTCTGAGGTTGACATATGACTGCACGCAAAACCCGTCGTAAACCATATGTTGCATATTTTGAAAATCATGACACTGTGGAATACGTGGTGCCTCAATGTTGTCCGTCATCACATAATTAGTCGACTGATCATTGATGGGACTGCCTTTGTATATTCTAGACTCAGCAAGTAACGCAGAAAACATTTCGTATGTCTCTCCGTGTGCCCTCCACTAGTAATAGTCATGGACAAATCCGCGAGACAGTAGATGCAACCTCACCTCATCTGCAGGAAGAATTCGCCTATTTTTACACTTTCGACATGGACATCGCACACTGTATCATCTACGTTATAAATGAGCATAGACGTGCAAAATTCAATAACCTGTTCTACGTTGGCGACAAATTCGTTGTTATACAATCCATCAATAAGGCGTACATACATCCACTCACACATTTTCTTTTTTATATTTACTGTAAAAAATTAATAAGTTCAATTATTAAAAATTAACTAACAAAATATTAAACATAAAAAATATAACAATTATTAAATACTTACAAGTTTAATGAGTCGACGATATTATGACCGCAACAAACTTCTAATCTTCAGCGACAAGCTTTTGTTTCGACTTGTGAAGATAATGAAAACGGATATGTAAAAAATGGTATGCGTGATGTTACATTTATAGATTTGCGTCAAAGGACACTTTTGCGTCCACCGACGCGTTTGCGTCCAAGTGGACGCTAATATGTCGGAAGATGTGTCAGAAAGATGCGAATTTGCGACCACGTGGTCGCTACTTGTGTCGGTGGAAGCAAATTTAGTGACCACGTGATCGCAAATGCGCATCTTTCTGACATTCCCATCAAAAGTAGAATGAAAATGTTTGTATCACATGTACATTTTCCCTCATTTTTCATAAAAAAATTTCTACCCCAAGCATTTTCCATGAACCAAACAGAGGGGTCTTAGTAATTTCTTTTAGTTTGGTGTCCAAATCTCTATTTTCTTTACGTTCCATTTGGTTCATGGAGAATTTAAAGAAAATATATAAATAAAAATTCAAATAAAAATGGTTTTCTATTAAAATTTGAGAAGAAAAGTATGAGATTGATTCATTTAATTTTATTTTCATTTGTAATTGTCTCTTTGAGGTATAAAAAATTCATCATCTTTTCTCTAACCAACCAAACACAACATTCGATTTTTTAAAAGTTTCTTTCCAACACCTTATTATTCCACAAACAAAACATAGTGTTAAAAATAAAAAGATTATTTAATATTTTATGGTATGTGAAATAAGAACAGAAATAGTTTCTACTATCAAATGCCTAGAAAATTTTGGTTTGTGAACTCATACGTGGGCCCACACAAAGAAAATTAGGTTGTTTGAAGAAAGAAGTTGAAATGAAAGATAATGGTAGACAAAATATTATCTTAAGCTAGATGGTGCATCAATCAAGTTACACAATTAAATTATTAAAACGATTTAGTGTGGATAAATTTAGTGCATTAGGCAACCCAATGGTCCTAAGGTCCTTGCAAGTCTGTGAAGATCAATTCCATCAATGTAAAGATTAAGACAAAATTATTGGTCTTGCACACCATATTTCAGCGCTATTAGAGCTCTTATGTATCTCGTTAATTGCACTCGATCTAATATAACATTTTTTTGTTAACTCGCTAGCGAGATTTAGCTCCACGCCTAAAAAGGCACTAGAATAGAATCAAACACATACTCTGTTACATTTAGGAAATAATTGATTTAGGATTATTTGTTCTAATAGTATAAAATCAGTTTTAGTTGGTTAAGCAGATTTAAATTATTTATCAGATCCACAGAATGCAAGATCACATACTGAATAATATTTACATGTGGAGGAACTGCAAGTTTTTGGCATTCCCTTAAGCAAACACTCTTTACAACATCTTCAAATCATGTTGATTTAATCACACTACATGAAGCAAGTCGCGAGTGTGTATGATTGAAATCCATGACACACCATATCAGAACTATACGTGTTATTTCACATATCAATGATCATGTCACACTTTATCAAGATATAGTGTTAGTGTCGCTCAAATGAATAAATGATTCACCAAATAGAACAAAAAGTATGTCCTTTCACGTGAGATTTTAGAATACCTTGTTACAAGGGCTCTACCCACATTCAGACTTAGAAAATATATCCACAACATTGGTATGCAGAGGCTACAAGATTTATAAAAAATGTTACTCGTGTCACCATATGAGGGAGCTTACGTAGGTGAACTCTTTATTTCTTACTATGAGTTTTCACGAGACTTTGTCAAGTAAGATTTTTAATGAGGCAACATTAACACATATCAAGATAAGTATTTCAAGGAGGAGTGTTACAATACGTGAAACCTTTTTATCATCTCATCACCACTTAAAATGGCCAATAAGGTGGTGGCATGCTGGTAAAGACTCTGTTATAGAATCTTTAGGTCCAGGGTGTGAACCCTGCCCTTCATCAACTTTGCTCATAAAAATTTCTTCTTTGTTTGAGATTTTTCCTTCCTTCTGCCTCTCAATCGAGGAGACTTTCCATTCTTCCCGTATCTCGGAGGTGAGGAAGTTTTGTTGTGTATGTGATTGTTGAAGTGTTGGGGAGTTGGTTCGATGATGTTGAGTCTAAGAAGTCATTGTTGATGATGTCGAAGTCTTAATTGAGCTGTCGATTAGAGAAAGTGTGTGTTGTAAATGATGATTATATATCAAATATTCTTGTACTACAAGTATCTATTCAAAAAAAATTATGTGTCAAGCAATGAAGGTCAGGAGCACATGTGTCATGTTTTGGATACACCTTAGTCATGCCATTCTATTATTCCTTAATAATGATTAGTTACATGTAACCTAACTTGTGTATTTCCCCACAAGTAGAGACCTCAATTGTTTTTTTTTTTTTATTGAATGTGGAATCAGTTGTCCAAAACGTGTGTGACTAGTACATAGCATTCAGGTAAAAGCACAGGCCAAAAGGCACCTCCACTAACTTCACTACGTCACATACGACAGTGAATATCAACCCAAACTATAGTACCACCTCAAAGGGCAGGCACATAATCTATAATGGGAATTAAACCACCTCACCTATAGCTCCAAGCAAGTTTATGTACAATACAAGGAACTATGATGGAATTATTCACTCCCACAAGGGGAGAAAACCCAAAAAACTAGAAATGACAATAAAAAAATAAATTGAAAATAAAGTAAACCCACTACCCATCCCTGTCTGTAGAAGCCTCCTTTAGCCGCTCCATCCAGTCCACTCCAGCCACCTTAAACCGTGCATGCAGAGACAGGAACGCCGTCCAGTCGTGCACCCAGTGAGCCAAAACCCTCCACCGAGCCATCGAGGAAACCCCGCATCCGCCCAAGCACTGGTCCACAGCCGCGTCGTCTACTGGTCTGATCCTCCATGAAACGTACATGCATGACAAATCTGAAACCAGATCCGGCAACCGAGACCACCAAGATCGAGATTCACCACCACCATACCACCCAAACGCCGATCCGACGATTCAAGAACTAGAAAAGGGGTTAACACCAAAAAAACCCTACCTACATAATATAAACAACTCCTAGGGGTAGAAGAAAGCCACCATCATGAAGGAGTGGCCGTCCTCCACCCCGGAGGAGGAGATTTGAAAAGAAAGAAGTCTGCTGGTTTTTGGTAGAGAGAAGAGGAGCGAGAGAAACTTTTATAGAGACCTCAATTGTTGACATGAAACAACCTTCAGTTATCCAACATTCTCTCAGCCACACTATATACTTCTCTTATCCTCAATAAGACTATCGCTCATAAGTGTATCTCACTATAATTCCTTAAATTAAATCATAAATCTTTTCTCTCATTACAAGATCAAAATTAGTGAAATTAATATATATTAGCGCACTACAAAAAAAAATCACTCGTAGACGCAAAATTGGTCAAAATGGATGCAAATTGACGTATTGGACACAAAATTAGATGCTAAAACGCTGGACGTTAATGAAATTATATTTTTTAAATTTATAAATTTTAATAAATCATTAAATAAATACAAATAAAAAATTAATTAAAAAATAGAAATACATTAGCATCCATGTGGACGCTATTGAAATTATAGTTTTTATAATTTATAAATTTTAAAAATCATTACGTAAATATAAATATAAATAAAAATTCTTTAAATTTAAAATATTTGGAAATAAAATATTTTTACATAGACATTCATTTTTAACTTAGAATTTAATGTTTTATTCCGTCTGAGGCGGTGGCGGCGGTGACGGTGGGGCCAGACTAGAATAGGATGGAACTGACTACTCGGCGTTCATCCGGGCAATGAAGGGCGTCATCATTCATCTGAACTCCCTTAACTCCGTAATCTCCTCCCGTAACGCATTCAATTCTTAGACCTCATCTATACGGCTCCTTAACTCGGCCACCTCATTCCTCATCTCCCGGAACTCCGGCGTCAAGTGGCTGTTGTCGCGCTCCAGTCGGATCGGGCGAGGGACCGGGCAAGTGGTTGCTAATGTTTTTTTTAATTAGCTCAAAGTGATCATAATGTATTCTTAAAATACTAGTTGCACTCCTGATGTTCTGACGGAAATTTTTCGGTGTCTTCATTCGATTTAATTAAGCTTTATAATGTTTTTCGGCTCCATTTATAATTTATAATTTTCAAATTTTCAATTCTAATTATATATTTTTTTAAATACGGTCAAATACAAAAATAGCCAAATGTGATTAGTTGGTCAAATACAGTCAAATACGGATGAATAGTGATGGATGGCATGTAATGTAAATGAGGGTGGAGAGGGGCATTTTTGTCAAAGTCTTATTGCAATGAGGTCTTTAGTGAGGAAAATAAGAAAATTAGTGAGGGAAAGTGGTTGTTGGTAAATGTGTGGTGGTGGATATGTGATCTTTTATATATATAGATTTAAAAAATCAAAATTATTTTTATTTTTGAAAAAATCATAATACAGTAGCGACCATTTGAACGCTAAAGTAATTCTCATTTTGTAAAAATATTTAAAAGTAATTTTCATTTTGTAAAAATATTTTAAAAATAATGATTATAGCGACCACGTATTCGCTAATGTTTTTATGAATTATATATATTTAAAAATAATTATGATTTTTTAAAATAAAAATAATTCTGATTTTTTAAATATTCTAAAAAAATAATTTTAGCGACAATGTGGACGCTAAATATTTTGCACGAAATTTTGGTCCCATGTGGTCTGTGTAAATGAAACGGTCCGTGTTGTGTGTGTAAATTTAAATTTTTAATTTTTAATTTTTTAATTTGTTATTTTTAATGGGTTGGACCGTACCCGTATAATCTGTGTAAATTATCATAATGCCCTTAATGAGGGATGATATCGACATTCTCTATTTGGTGATATTGTAGCTACTATTTTGTTATAGGGAAGGGAACAGGTAAAAAGACTATATGTATATAAATTATAAAGGATTATACACCATTGATTTAGAATAAATGAATTATTATGATTAGATATTGAAGATATGTTATTAGGGATTAACTTATGTTAAAAAAATATTAAATCATACAAAAGGGTATAATCGTCTTGTTGAATTTTAATAATCATCTCCTCATCAGATCTGGAATCCTCACCAGTTCATCGCATCCAATCTGACCGGTGATTCGTTTGTCATGTATATAATATAGACAAGTCGGGAATTAATAAAACTCAAATAGGGGGACAGAAAAAAGTTGTACATGAAAAAATGCATCAAATTCATGAATTATGCACATCAAACAGAGGACAGAAATTTCATGGCTCATCTCTTTTCGATCGGCATGATGTTATCTCTTCAAACATGATTTTGTAATGTGATAATGAGGAAGATATTCATTAAAAAAATATCAAGCAAGATATTATGGATTAATGTAGAATATAATATTATTAATTCAAATATTGCGTGTTTCCATATTTACTCATTTTTCATTTAAATATCATTTAATATTATAATCTAATCTAGGACGTAGGATGAATCAAATGAATGACCTAAATCTCTTTATACTTTTTATTTTAAGAAGCCATTTTTATATGATCCATTTCCTAAAAAAGAAGCTCAAACAGCCCTTATATAAGAGATTACTGCATAAAACATCAAACATGCTTGCGCTTGGGATTTTTAGGAGCATCCGTTCACCGGTGCACAAAAAAAAATTAAGGATGTCGATGAAATGCTAGAGACAGTGACTGAAGCATTTTATGAGTTACATCCAAAAACTCTGAGAAATATAAGGATGTCACTTCAATATCTGATGAATGAGATTCTTAAAGTACGCGGAGGAAACGACTATGACAAGCCGCATGCGAACAAAAAAAAAGCTAGAGGCTGAAGGGAATATGAAAGGAGAAATAATGGCACCAAGCATGGGACAATATACATGGAGAAGTGAAACAAACTCAAACAGATGCGGAACAAACTAATATTGAACATGAAACTGATGAAGGAACAACATCTGCCACATCGCAAAACATTAGACTAGAGACCGATGACATCTACCCTTTTACGAGAAGCTTCTTAATCTCACACAACCAGAAAGTTATGTGAAGTTGAGAAGCCTCTATACGGTTTGAAACTTTTTTTGTGTATCAAAGAACATGTAAGGCAGAACATGTATCAAGGAGTACAAGTTTAGAAGTTATGTAAAACTTGTGTAGCAAAAGCCCTAATTTTGCAAGTGATTTTGGGATGCAAGCTAACTATTTATGCAAAAAAAAATACCAGATAACCAGGAACCATCAGCAGCAAATCTCGCACCATAATATTCACTCCATCTTTTTGAACAACAATAGCAGGGAACTAGAAGTGCAATTAACAACACACAGTTACAATGAAATTTCGAGTAATTGAAGCATCAACAGATGAATGAAAGTACTTGATAGCTCGACACCAATATTGTCGACATATCCCTCACCACAATATCTACTCCTTCGTCAACCATAGCATTACTAGCTGGCAAATTGTCTGATACAGCTACATAGCAATATGGACAATTTCCTTCGCAAACATATTGGTTCACATGCATGGACATGAATAGTTGTCTCTTCTCCTCCGCAAATCTTCTCTGAATTCATGCTGATTGGAGATTTGAAATTCCTACTGAATCGATTGGAGATAGATTGATTCTTCCGCTTCGGCTCCTCACAATGCAGCCAGGATTCGAACTGAATTTACTTATTTGATTAGAAGACTATCAACAGTGAAGATGAAGATCGAAGGTGCATGAAGATAGAGGTGTCAAAAATACCCTTCGCCCTATACCCACCATTTACCCGCCCTATATCTGCCCTAAAAATACCCTTTCATATCCACTCATTTAATACCCTTACCCTTTAATGTTCTTACACTTTAATACACTCTTATAATAAGGGGGCCCATTACCCGCTCATTTGCCCTCTTATTACCATTTTCTCAATTTGACCACTGTTGACCGACGTTGACCGGCGGAGGTCCGGCCGTTTGACCATTGTTGACCGGCGTTGACCAGTCATTGACCGATTGGTCAAAATTCAAAAAGAGGGTATTAAAGGGCGCCCTTACCCTTTTGATACCCGCCCACTAAACCCTTACCTTTTTGTACCCTCTACACACATACCCTCTTCATACCCGTCCATACCTACCCTACCCTACCCTACCCTACCCGCCCATTTGACACCTCTAGGTTTATGAGGGGTTTGAAGGGGGTTGAGAGGGTTTGAAGAGTTTGAAGGTTTTGGAGAGTTAAGAGGGTTTGGAAGGTTTAAGGGTTTAGTTTAAGCTTTAGGGTGTGGAGGGTTTGAAGGGTTTGGAGGGTTAAGAGAGATTGGAGAGGTTAAGGGTTTTGAGGGTTTGAGGGGTTTATGAGCTAGTCTAAATGATTAAACTATATTTATTTCATTTAACTTTTCATTTTTTGTATAAAATTCATAATCATAAAATTATGTTAAGTATAACTAAAAATTATGTAACTGCTCAAAGGGTTAGACCATCAGAGAGAAAATGTGTTTTAATGGGTTTGATGATTTTGAAGGTTTGGAGGTTATATAGTTTTAAATAATTATATACTAATTTTGAATATTATTATAATACTAATATTTCCAAAAATTTTATTACATTAACTTTTCTAATTTTCTTTCATAATAAAAATATCATAAAAATAACAAAATTGTAAAAGATATTTTCCAATAGGCCGAATATTTCTTTCAAGCTAATGATGTAAATATATTTATTTTTATTTTCATATATTTTTATATCTAAATATTTATTTTTAAATAATTTTTAAAATTGAAAATAAGCATCTACGTAGACGGTAATTTATTTTAAAAAATATAAATAAATTAGTTTCTACGTGTACGCTAATTTATTTTATTTTTAAAATAATTCTTCAAAATTCAAAATAAATTGTTCCACACGAACACTAATTTTTTAAATAGAAATAAATTAGCTTCCATGTGGACGCTAATTTACTTCTATTTTTAAAATAATTCTTTAAAATTAGAAATAAATTAGCTTCCATGCGGACGCTAATTTATTCCTATTTTTAAAATAAAAAATAAATTAGCTTCCACATGGACGCTATTTTATTTTTTAAAATGTAAATAATTTAGCTTCCACATGGACACTGATTTATTTCTATTTTTAAATAATTTTTAAAATTTAAAATAAATTAGCTTCCATGTGGATGCTAATTTATTTCTATTTTTAAAATAAAATTTTAAAATGGCGCATTTTATGTTAAAAATTAGTGTCCGCGTGGACGCTAATTGAATTTCTCCGCCTTATTTTTAAAATGACATCTCTTTTGTTGAACATTAGCATCCACGTAGACACTATTTTTCTACCCATTAATCATAAAATCCTACCTCATGTCCACTTCCCACCACCTCAGTCTGATCCATCTCCACCTCCCCATCTCCATATCCACCATCCCCACCTCCCCCATCTCTATCGTCATTTCCACCTTCCCTCGTCCTCCATCACAACCTCCCTCATCTCCATCTCCATCTCCACCTCCCCGGTCCACGACCCACCACCTTCATCTCCTTCTTTACCACCAGTTCACTCTCCATCTCCACGGTCAATCCATTCCCCACCACCACCTGTCTACTTTCCTCCACCACCAGTCTTTTCAACACTGCTGCCACCTATGTTCCGCTGCCACCACAACCATCGTAGGAGGATTAGAATTAGATATAGATTTTTTTTGTGTAAAAAACGCTAAATATGTAAATATATTTATTTATATTTTCATGTATTTTTATATGTGAATATTTATTTAAAATATAATTAAATTAGCGTCCACTTGGAAGCTAATTTATTTTTAAAAATTCAAGTAGTGTCCGTGGGGAAAAACCTACAAGCCAAGTTATTTCAATACGTCAACATCATTCTCGAGAATTGGCGAATAGAGAAGGATGAGTACCAAACTAAGGAGCTGCATTCGTCTTTGGAGAAGATCAACTTGGAGCTGGTGATTGAGCCAAGTGAGGTGGGGAAGCGGCATGTGTTGCACCGGTGGCTTTAAAGGTCCAAGATGTGCCTAGACCCAAAGAGTTCAAGGGATCACGCAATGCGAAGGAGACTGTCAACTTCCTTTGGCACTTGGAGCGCTACTTTGAAGCCATCCAATTGGATGAAGCTTTCATGGTGAGTACGGCGTCCCTCTACTTAGTTTATCTTGCGGCTACTTGGTGGCAAAGAAAGTATCTCAAGATGCAGAAGGGGCTTTGCACGATCAGAACTTGGGAAGTATTCGTGCAGAACTAAGAAAAAACAATGCTACCGCGCAAACGCCAACTATGAAGCTCACAAGAAAATAAAGGAGTTTAAGCATGGGCCATCGCTTCAATAATACGTTCGGGACATTTCGGACCTTATGCTTCAACTCCCTGATGTTGGCAAGGCGTAGTTGTTCTTCAACTTTGTCGACGGGCTTAAACTAGGGGCAATCAAACCCTAAGGTAAAGAACGAGAACTTTACTAAAGGTTGGGGAGCGCATGAGCCAAAGGGGAAAAGACCTAAGTTTGGAGGAGGCAAACATGCCCAAGAAGAATCATCCCAAGCAAAATCGGGAGAGAAGAAGAAGGATGGTTGCTTCCTATGTGGAGGGACACTTTGGACGAATGAATGTCCGAAACGGAACGCTCTCAATGCTCTTTTCGAAGAGAAGGAAGAGGAAGCGATGATGGGGTGCATCAAGCTCCTTGAGGCATTGCAAGCCAAATTACATACTACTTAGAAGATGGGTGATTAGACTTTAATGTCTATGGATGGAAAAGTCGGGGGAAAGACTTTGTCCATCATGGTAGACATGACGCGACTCATAACTTTATCAACCTAGCGAGACAAAAAAACTTGGACTTCAGATAGAGAAAAACAACGTTGATTAAACACTGTGAACACTGACGCGAAACCTTTGGATGAGGTGCCAAGAGGTGTGAACTTACAATTCGAAGAATGACGAGGTAACGTTAGCTCCTTAGTTGCTCCAACGGATGACTTCAAATGTGTTTTAGGGATGGATTTTTTGCGCTAAATTAATGTCACACTTTTCTAATCATGGAAGGAGGTCCGCACATAGTGGCTATGACGACAAGACAAACTTGGAGTTTATGTGTCTTTCGACAATGCAAGTCGAGCAAGGATTTGAGGAGGGACAAGAAACGTTGCTAGCATTCATCAAGGTTGACAAGGACCCTAACCAAGGAGACGAGACGATACCAATTGAAATCGAAGAGGTACTTGAGAAGTTTAAAAATGTTATGCCACCCAAGTTACCAAAAAGGCTATCGTCATGGAGGGAAGTTGATTACAAGATTGAGTTGAGAGCTCAGCCACCTGTCAAGGCGCCCAACGCATGTATCCGTCGAAACTGGATGAGTTCCAGAGACACATAATGAGTTGTTGGATGCGTGGTACATCCAACCCTCCAAAGCCCCACATAGTGTACTGGTGTTATTTCAAAAGAAACATGATGGGTCATGCGACTATGCATCGACTATCAGGCACTAAACAAGGTAATCATTAAGAATAAGTATCTCATTCCTCTTATCGATGATCAGCTAGGTGATGCAGTGAAGATTTCACTGCATATGATATAAAACGGTCGGTCGACGGTGAAGAGGAAAATCCCCGCGGGAAATATGAAAACCTCTTAGGGTTTACTCGTATTCAAAAATAAAATATTAATCTTCCTAATAATGCCCACAAGTCGGGCTATTTATAGCTGTAATTTAATAGATAACTAACTAAAGAAATAACAATAATAAATTTAATTGATAACTATATAGATAACCATAAACTCCTTATTATCACTAATTACATCTTCATCATTCTCTCCGGATTGGAAGGAACTCGTCCTCGAGTTCTCATCCCTCCCACAACTACTGGCACCTTCACACTAACACCAAATAATGCAAATCACAAAAACCACTCATATGAACTGACCTGGCCCATACCATTAAGTCCATAATTTGAGGCCACTTCCAAAACCCTAGCACAGTTCACCTTCCCTCTACGGTGAACGGCGGCTGAGCGGCTGGATCTCGACTGACGGGCATGGCGCACGACCCATAGCACATTCATTGTCGACGGACGATTGTGGCTGGTGCATGGCTGGGATGGTGACTGCAACTACATCTCGATCTCTTCTGTGCGCGACTCAGCGGCTCCCGATGTGGCTGTGTTGCGGAGGGAGCGCTTCCAGTTCCTCTTCTTCTTCTCACATTGAACTTGCCCTGATACCAACTGATGCAATGAAGATTTCACAGCATATGATATAAAATGGTCAGTCGACGGCGACGGGGAAAATCCCCACGGGGAATAAGAAAACCTCTTAGGGTTTACTCGTTTTCAAAAATAAAATATCAAGCCGCCTAATAATGCCCACAAGTCGGGCTATTTATAGCTGTAATTTAATAGATAACTAACTAAAGAAATAACTATAATAAATTTAATTGATAACTATATAGATAACCATAAACTCCTTATTATCACTAATTCCATCCGCATCATTCTCTCCGGATTGGAAGGAACTCGTACTCGAGTTCTCATCCCTCCCACAACTTCTGGCATCTTCACACTAACACCAAATAATAGAAATCATAAAAACCACTCATATGAACTGATCTGGCCCATACCATTAAGCCCATAATTTGAGGCCCACTTCCAAAACCCTAGCCCTTGTTCACCTTCCCTCTATGGTGAATGGCGGCTGAGCGGCTGGATCTCGACTGACGGGATGGCGCACAACCCCTAGCACATTCATGGTCGACGGACGATTGCGGCGATGATCGCGGCTGGTGCACGGCTGGGACGGTGACTGCAACTACATCTCGATCTATTCTACGTGCGACTCAGCGGCTCCTGATGTGGCTGCTCCTACTCGCGTACGGCTCAGCAGCTCCTGATCCGACTCTGATTGGACCCTGGTGGTAGTGGTCAACGGCGGACTGTGACTTCCTGATTTTCCTGCTGATTTGGTTACGGTTTCTCTTGATACCTCTTGTTGGATTGGAGATTGAGGAGAAGATGCTGGGAAGAGTCTCAAAGTGAAAGACGGGAGTTT
>JAWWMW010064942.1:0-15604 GCA_035048345.1 Echeveria elegans | reverse complement strand
GAATTAAAATTTTATATTAATGAAAATAATTAATTTAAACTTATTTTTCGGCATAAAAATAGAAATTTCCATGCCTACAAACGATATTTTTTTTCTTTTCCTCTTCTTTTAAAAGGGAATCACAGGATTTTACTCCTACCTCTAACAGAGATTTACACGACTTCTCAGGAGGTCATTCATTCTAGCACTGCTTTCGCCCAAACACGCTTAAATACGAAATTCTTATGGAATCCGATCCCTAATAAAACAGTACTTAGTATTTAATTATAATAATAATTAAAATTTCAGTTTGAAGAAGCAGCGAGTGAGAGTGCTGCTGAATCGAAGCAGAGGCCGGATGGCGCGATGTATACAATAAAATAATACCCCTAAACCCTAACCCCCAACCCCCGCGCTCGCTCATCACTCGTTCATCTCAGTCGCAGTCGCAGTCGCTGCCCCTTCCGTCCGATCTGTGAGTCTTTTACTAACGACTTACAACTTTTAATTTCGTCGTCCATTTTCTGCATTTTGCGGACATAGTAGTCTCGCGCTTTGGCTCTTTATTTATTGTTTGTTTTTTTGCTTGGCTTTGAACTTGATGCCTTTTAAGCTGTGTTTGGCGTTCAATTTTTATATCATTTCTTGAGCTGCTGCAATGCGGCTCAACTAGTCTCTGAGAGTTATAAATTGGATGAGAGGTAGCAACACTTTGAGGTCTAGTGTATAGAGTTGCCTTTTCAATTGAGGTCACTTGGATTTTCTAATGAACTTTCTTTTTCTGAATGTTGTGAGCTGCTTTTATTAGGCATTGGAATACTGTAGTTTGGTTTGAATTGTGATTCTGGTTTTGTTCTGCTATCAAATAGTGTGACAGGCATGCCAATGGATTCTGGATCAGTGAATGTAATTCTGGACTTTCTGAGAAAAAATAAGTTCTCTAGGGCTGAATCAGCTTTGCGAAGCGAGCTTGTTAATCATACTGATTTGATTGATATTTTTGAAATTTTGTCATTAAATGATAAGGATTTAAGCAATGTAGTTGAAGAGAGGAAACAATATCACAGTGTTTCAGAGATTCAGGATATAGAAGCTGAAAGTGTTGATGAATTATCTGGAGAGCTTATAACTAAGGAGTTAAAATACGAGAGTAGTAGAAAGGATTCGGTGAACAGCCAAAAGAATAATTCGACGGATTGGTGTAACACTATTGATGCTGCGGATGGAACCTCAGGACTTGCGCAGGATAAAATTGCTGTGGGTTGCGCAATTAAAAGTGATTCTAAGAAATTAAGCTCCACAAATGCACCTATTGATCCATATTCAAGTAATGAAAGCCTCATAAGCAGTGGTTTGTCTGGAATTCAGACAGCTGGCCGATCCCAGTCTGAACCGTATAGTCAAATAGAGAAAGTGAAATCAGGCGAAACAGTCAGGGTTTCTAGTCAAAATGGGTCATCATGGGGTGGAAGCTCTAGCAGGGTCGCTGAGGGATCCACTGATGATAGAGATCAAGATAGAAGTTCAAATGAAGAGCATGTACACAGGAAATTCAGCATCAAAAGTTTAGAAGGTCATCCAGAAAGAGAGAGCTCAGGGTCTACAAGAGATGAACAAACACATGTACCACAAACAAGGAAGGACTTTCCTGGCATGTTACGACCTGACATAGATAAGGAAGATGCATTAATTAATGGCGACTCAATGGAGGGAAAAATAACAACTTTTTCAGATATCGCTTTATCTACAATCAAAGAAAAGGATGATGGATTTGGCAGACCATTGCATTTTAAGAAAGATCAAATATTTACCGAGCCACCAGACTGTACCACTAGAGGACTCTCATTTGTGTCTGAGCATCAGAGAGAAGAGTTCCCACAGTTAAGGCCAGTTAGACTAAAGACGGAAGATAAAATTTCGAATTGGGAGGAGAGTTTTGAGCTGGATATCCCTAGTTTAGAACTCAGTGCTGCTGATAATAACTTCCACTTGGGGTCTCTTTTGGAAACTCCTATTGGGCAAGGTATAACAACTTCAGGTTTGTTTACATCTCTATCTCAAGTCGAGTTTACTTTTTAAGTTGATCTTTGATATCTTTTTATATGACAGGAATTAATATGCTTAGTTTAGTTGAACTTTTATTGTGGTTTCATGGAGTAGGATTACACTGTGGCCCTACTCCTAAAAATAAACTAACGTAGATAGGTGGACTGAAACAGCAAATTGGAAAGCCTCACTCTGGGTGGGGGATGCATTTGTCAGACATCTTGTTAAATGAGAATGACACGTGGATCTTTCAGATTTATTGTGTTCGAATGCCAAAGGTCTTACATTACGGCTTACGCCTCTTCTTTTGCAGATTGAATTGTGTTAATTTATTTGTGACTGATATTGGGTAGGTAAGTACTTAAAGCTGAGTGTAGAAGAAACATTTTGTATCAGTATTTATACAGGGCCAGTTTGGATTTTGTAACTTAACATTTTGTCCATTCCTTTTATGTTACATTCTGGTTTGTCCTTGGTGAGTTTTCTGTGCTTTGCTGAACACTTTAACGTGATAATCCAGGACGAAAAAAGAATGCTGGAGGCAGTTGGCTTTCTATAAGTCAAGGCATTTCAGGGGATACAGCTGATTTTGTTTCTGGCTTTGCTACTTTGGGCGATGGCTTAGCTGAAGTGTTTATATATCCTAACGAGTTTTGGGATTCAGATGAATATGAGGATGATGATGATGTTGGATACATTAGACAGCCTATTGAAGATGAAGCATGGTTTTTAGCCCATGAAATTGATTATCCAAGCGATAATGAAAAGCGGACAGGACATGGAACTGTTTCTGACTCACAGCAGAGAAACCCAGCGAAAGAAGAGGATGACCAGTGTTTTGCTGGAGAAGATTCTTACATCTCCGGTGAGCATTTTTTTGAAGATAAGATTGTTGAACCAATAGATGCACTAGAAGATCCTCTAGGAATCTCTGCGGATGATATCTTTGGAACAGTTAAGGGTAATGATATGGTGGCTCAGTATGATGGTCAGTTGATGGACGAGGAAGAGATTAATTTAATGCGCGCGGAACCGGTTTGGCAAGGCCAAACTAATGAAATAATGTTTGATGACAAGTGTGTAAACAAGCATAGAAGCCTGGAATTGGAGGATGTGAGGATAGATGGGGATCAGCATAGTTCCTTCAGATCAATTGGTGTGGGTATTAATAGTGATGTTGCTGACTTTGGCAGTGAGGTAAGGGAAAGCTTGGCTGGAGGAAGCAGTGACTTGGAGAATACTCATGATCATGATGTTTCTATATGTGGGTCCACAAGTTCCTATATTTATTCCGAGAAAAGACTGTGTGATGTAACATATACGGGTAGACAAACGATTAATCAGCTTAATTATGACAAATATGTTATTGGCAACGATAAAGGTTCTAACCCCCAAATGAACAACCAAAACGATGGGGTATTCTCATTCCTTCCGCCTTTGAGAGACAGGCAGGCAGTGCAGTTAAACTCTTCTAATGAAAATTGGCACAATCATGAAACAAAGGGCTTCAATGATGCGTGTAATGATTGCACGAACATTTCTAGAAGCAAGGATGGTATTTCTTGTGGAAGGTCAAGGAGCTTCGATTCCTCCCCGGATAGGAGTTATATAGATGAAAATGTTGTTAGTATGGCATGGTTGGGAAGTTCCACTCGCTCAAAATTTTCTAATTTTGGCTCCCCGAAGACTAATCTTTTTAAGAAAGTTGACGACATGGCTGATGCTAGAGGAGAGGGTCCTGTGCCATCCATAGAGAATGAAAAAGCACTAGCTGTGAAGGAGCTAGTAAGGCAATTACAAGCTCAAGAAGATGAATTTGAGACTTTCAACCTCAAAATTGTTCATAGGAAAAACAGGTATGCTTCCTCGACTAAACAATTTGGTAAAATATATAGTCACTCATATATTTCAGAATACGTAAATTAAAATGGTTACTCATATATATTTTCTTAACTATGACTTGTTGCATCTACATTGACTAAACTTTGGGGCGCATTCGTAGACATTGACTCTGTGTGGTTGATTGATTTGGTCAGTAACAATGAAGATCTGAGTTTTAAATGCCCAATTTATCATATTATTGTACATGATGAAATGCTGTTAAATTCATTGAAAATTATCACCAGAAACTATGGAACAAGAAAAAAATGGATTTACTCGTAAGACGTCAGCTGTTTTGTGAAACTATGCAACTTTTTTCTGCTGTTGCGCTAATTCGGTCCAAAAATATTTATTGGTTCTCTGAACAAGTTCGCTGTAATGGAACCTGTTAGGGCGACCTGGTGTTGTGCTCGTTGTATCAGTATTAAGCGCCATAAAATTTGAGTTGGTTTCTGGTCGGCACTGCTTCGTTACAAATTTTAGAACAAATTTTGATAGTGAATACCAAAGCTAAATCCCTATGTTGTTCAACTCCTCTGTATTGGTAACATAGTGCTTCTTCGCGCAGCTTAAATAATTTCAGAATTTTTTTTTATATTTATCATTGTGCTGTACAGAACAATGTCTGAAATCTAGTATATAGAAATTAGTGAATTGGAGTTCTGTTAGAGGAATGGGACTTCCTCGTGAACTTGCTTGTTTAGTCAATCTCCTAGCCAGTATGATGAGTACTTGAATTGCATAGGTGTGTCTGTTTATAAGACATTAGCCATGCAGAGCATTTGTTAGTAATGCATAATGCATCTTCTGTTTTCTTTTTGTTGTTCAGGACTGGTTTTGAGGAGGACAGAAATTTTCAAATTGGTTTGAACTCGGTTATAGCAGGACGTTATCATGTCACTGAATACCTTGGATCCGCCGCCTTTAGCAAAGCAATTCAGGCTCATGACTTGCACACTGGCCTTGATGTCTGTGTCAAAATTATAAAGAATAACAAGGATTTTTTTGACCAGAGTCTTGATGAGATCAAGCTTCTCAAATATGTCAACAAGAATGATCCTGCTGACAAGTATCACATTCTACGATTATATGATTACTTTTATTATCGTGTAAGTGAGAAAATGCCTCATCACATCATGATATTTTTATGGTTAATATCCATTCATCTATTAATATGTTATCCTTGCAAGGTATGCTTTTGTTGTTTGTGTTGGGCACCCTTGTCTCTTTCCAATCCTGCATACAATTATTACTGCCCGCTGCTCACTTTATTGATAGCGTGTCAAGAAAAGTGTGGTGCACTTCTTGAATGTTGTACAAACAGTGGACTAGAAATGTAACTTGAGATAGCCTAGTGATGCTAACTTGGGTAATTATATTGTTTTTGTGTATTCTGCTCAGCTCTGTTGTAATGGCATAGCAACCTTTTTGTTTGCTTAGTGCAGTTCGTTGTTTACACTTGGCGCGCTATATATTATATATGTTTTAAAATAAGTTAATGGTTACTACTGAGCTGTGGGATTACTCGATTCACTTAATTTTGATCCAATTTATGTCAGGAGTGTAGCAATCTTCTTAAATTTTGATCAAAACCTTCTCTTGCAGGAACATTTGTTGATTGTATCGGAACTTCTCAAAGCCAATTTGTATGAATTTCACAAATTTAATCGAGAGTCTGGAGGAGAAGTCTACTTCACCATGCCAAGATTGCAGGTTAGTGCATTTTATGTGGACCCTCCTTTCTGTAAACATCTTTCTGGTTGTCTGATTTCTAGCATATTTATCCAATCCATCATTCGCACCTGCAGTCAATTGCATTTCAATGTTTGGAAGCGCTCCAGTTTTTGCATGGTCTTGGGCTTATTCACTGCGATTTAAAGCCTGAGAATATATTGGTTAAAAGCTACAGTAGATGTGAAGTGAAGGTTATTGATCTGGGAAGCAGTTGCTTTGAAACTGATCATCTCTGCTCCTACATTCAGTCGAGGTCTTACCGCGCCCCAGAAGTTATTCTTGGACTTCCCTATGATAAGAAAATTGATATTTGGTCACTTGGTTGCATCTTGGCAGAACTTTGTACCGGCAATGTAAGTTTCTACTAAAACTAATTATGGGTCGTCGTACTGTGAGTTCTTAAAGCAGTAAAAGTTCCTTCATTCTTTTTGTTCACACTGTGTTTATTGCTGGGCTTTAAGTTATTTGCCGCCTTCTTGTGGGTAGCTATGAATCCTTATTGTATTGGACCAGCTCATTCATGACACTGATTTGTGCTATGATTTCTGAAACCTTGTCGCCGTTAGCATTTTTCATCATCACATTACACTGATTATATGACATAGTCTTGAAAACACTACTTACTAATGTAGTTTTTAATTCCTCAACTTTTCCAAAATGTAGGTCCTCTTCCAGAATGATTCTCCAGCCACATTGCTTGCAAGAGTCATTGGAATAATGGGCCCTATCGAACAGGAAATGCTTGCAAAAGGAAAAGACACTTGCAAGTACTTCACCAAAAATCACATGTTATATGAACGCAATCAGGTGTGTACTTTTTTGTTCCTTTCTCATTATGGAAATATAGGGAAAAAGATGTAATATGATGTTAGTAGTCAGTTTGCAATTTCATATATGTGGTTTAGATATGTACTAGGTTGTGGAGATCTCACCCCAAGTGTCATGGGTATTTTCTTGCGCCGTCTTCTTCGTATCACAATTTCAGAATGAACATTCATCTACCGCATATTGTTTGTTAAGCCATAAATATCTAACCATATAATATGGCAATGTGACCATGTTATGCTCTTTTAGTAGTAGCTTACTGTCCAAGAAGAGCTTATAAGGGATGGCTAGGTCCAGGTTACTTAAGAAAATAAAATTGTATGATTCCATGTTTCCAGACTAACAGGTCTCCACTGTGGTAAAATGAGTAAATCTTGTTTAGATACATAGTAAGTTCCTTTGAGGATTTAATTAATCTTAGCACCCTTCACTTAATATTGTGGATTGGTACTCTTTCAGTTGCTAGCTTGAATTTTCTTCATTTTTGTAGTTGAAATCTAAGGAAACCTTTCTTTGATTTGTATAGGAAACCTCAAGGTTGGAATACTTGATCCCAAAGAAGACCTCCTTACAGCATCGGGTACCAGTGGGAGATCGAAGTTTCACTGAATTTGTTGCTCATTTGCTAGAAATCAACCCGAACAAGCGTCCATCTGCAACTGAAGCGCTAAATCATCCATGGCTTTCATACCCTTATGAGCCCATCTCGTCTTGATTGCATTTGTTTTTGTTATGATCATGATGCCAACTTTTTTATCTTCCCAGATGTAATGTGGCGGAGGATCCTGTCTCCCATGGGGAGCATAGTGTACCTGAGAGGATGCCAGAAGAACTAGTTGTGCAGTGTAGTACTTCTTGTAAGTTAGGGCCTGTAGTAGTCCTTTTTGCCTTCGGGAATAATTTAAAGAAAGTGTGTGAAATAGTTTACAGTTTCGCAATTTTTGAATTTTGACGGAGTATTTGCTTGTGTTGTTTGATCTTAATTTAAACGCGTCTCGTCGGTACATATGCTTACAGTTTAATACTAGAATTGCTGCCAAAGTTTTCACTACGATTACTATCTGACTCCATTTTAAAATTTGAAAACAGATTCCCCGGTGACCGATCTTAAGTTAGCAAGAACATAATGTTCAATCATGATATATGATTGCTTGACCTAAACCATAACTAAAACCTAATGATGGAAAAAGAACAAATTAAGTTCATGTCTGCTTTCTCCAATGAGCTTTGTTGCAGGAATGTCAAGTCTCTTATGTGAATGTATGACTTCATTCTGGAACATGTGTACAGATGCTGGGCTTCTAACACATTATTTTGCACACAAAGTGCTCCAGAAAGGCGTTTGGCATGACTGAGTAAATGTAGCTTCCAGGAAGTGGATTGCAGTTGCAGTGAGATTTCCAGCTTCTCACTTTCATTGATCAGAGAGATAGGGATATCTGTTGTAACTAGAAATTCATAATGCTGACAGCTCAACTTCTTGTCTGCAAGGTCTGTACGCCACAAATGTGCTCTCATTTGAGAAGGATCCTGGGTTGAAACACGTGATTCCGGCATATTTAAATGCCTTTTGCTCACTTCTATCCCCTAGCACAATCTGCACAGGGAAAGGTGTTATCATACTTGTAAAAAAATTGAAGTGAACTGTTTTAAAAGTTGTCTACATATATGCATAGCCAACACGTAACAGCAGAAAAAATTGCGACTCCTACGAAACTGGTAAAGACACCCAAAAACGGGTCACGTTATCATGTGTGCACTGTACCGTGTGTGGAGACGGGTATAGCTGCAAACAGTGATCGTAATTCCAAATGATAGGCTGTACATTTAATGGGAGTGGGCAGAGGTGACTTTGATGCACTATTGTAGCAACAAGCTGTAAGAGAAACAAGTAACACATAAGGACCCCACGTTGGCCGTTTAGGGAAGGAGGCTTGCAGATGTAAGCTAGAGAATGATGAGCTTACATGCTCAAATGGGTCACTGGTCTCTTCTGCCGAAGGAGGCAAAAGACATGAGCGGCGCATTCTGTATAGCAAGTCTTGACGGAAGAAGACAATTTCTTGAGTGTAGAACTTTATCCTGAATAACATTCGAAGTGTCAGCAATAAACTGGAAAAACATGCACCTCAACTACATATATTCCCTATAACATTTGAAGCCTGACAATCTACACATATAATATTAATATGTTCTAAAAAATGGTTAGATTTTAGCTATAATACAAGGCTTAACAAATGAACTCATAAAATTAGATCTTCACCTGCAAGGATTACTAAGAAATACTGCATCCGGCACACTATTCAACAGCTCTTCAGTCAGATATTTAGGCAATGCACACCTTGGTAAAACTGTTGATGGACCTGAAGTTATTTGGGTAAGCACAACGTTATTTGGGCAAGCAATGCACAGCTTGGTAAAAAATGCACAAACTGTACTCGTGTTCAATTTTTATATACCTGCGTCATCAGGACCGGGTATAAAAACAAATCGACTTTGCTCTTTCAACCGAGTATGAGATGCAATCATCAATCCAAGCTTTCCAAACAAGGTCCTAAAACAATCCACATTCATGTTTAGTGAAATTGACGGGGACATGAAAGATGATACATACACAAGAGATTAGAGGAAGAGTGGCATTACCTGAGGCTTGAATAAGATTTGAAAGATAAGTTGCATGGACGAGAGCAAAAGTTTCCCATGAACACAAATAGGGACGGGACCACCTCTACACTTTCATAACCATCCAGAACTGTCTTAAGCTTTTCCATGGTCTTCTCTAAGAATAAAGTAATATGAAAGTTAGCGTACAACAGAGTTGCGAGGGCAATTAAATAATGACAGTAATCAGCAAGATACATTACATCTTCATTGTCCAGCCATACATCCGAAATTATGACGAACATCTCATTAACAGCCACCTTCTCCAAGGCTACTAACCTAATCTGTCATTTCAATAGGAAAACTAAAGAACCACAATTGACCTCCTCAATAACTGAATTCGAAAGGAAGCGTTGGTTCTGCCATTCAGTTTACTTATACATTTACAGATTGACTCCTAAGTCTTGATAAAGGATACAGTCTCTTCCATAGTTAGAGCCCCGCCGCCAAAGAAATCAATCCCAGCAAATAATTCTAATGACTTATTCCTGTCCTCTAAAGGAGGAAAACCGCATGTGAAAACCTGCAGTACCCAGAATAATAATAAATATCTTACGTATTCAGTTAATTCAACAAATATAGTCGATTGTAAATATTTGCAATATTAAACTTCAATCTCAATGGCAACCACAGATCTATTAGGTGTATACACTAACTGCTTCCGTGATATATTTTGAAGTCCCTTATTATGAAGAACATCATCAATGACCACAAATGCTAATATGGAACAATTTTTATACTGTATTAATGTTCTCTTAAGCAACACGTGTCACAAAAATCGGAAGAATTATCATGAGTAAACAGAATAAGTAGTTGAAAGAGTATCTTACTTCCCTTTAGATTGAAGCTTTTACAACCAGAAAGGCAGAAGTTATGTACAAAAGATGATAATTAATAGTTACACGAACCTGAAAAATTCCCTCTAAGAGCATCTGTCCTTCAGCTATCACTATTGTATTCTCTGAGAAATATCCTGTCGTTATCTTGTGTGCAAATGTTAAGGAAAATATTCTTCCACAGAAACTGACAGAGAGAAGTCAAAAACCCAAGAAAGCAAACATATTTCCCCATCAAAGGCACTTAAAAAGGATATTGCGCTAGATAAATTAATTTCCATTGAGGCAGTAAGGTCTTCAAGGTAAAAGTGACCATCTTCCAACTGAGATATTACACCCATGACCCATTTCTTTCCTGTTTGTCCAATCAACGATTGTATGGGAGATATCTATAAATTTAAGAGAGGAAAAAAAAACATCTTTAGCAGTATGCTGCTAAAAAAACTATAAATTAAGGTGGTAATTGACAGATGAAAATGACTACCTCACATGTTCCGAATTGCGAAGCTTCAGACTCAAATGCGGGTTTAGAGAAATGCGGATCACGAGAAAGTCTCTGTAGCAACAACATATACCTATCCTTGTATAGAGTTGCCTTTGCAGAAGCATCACCATGAATAGGTAGCTTTCCTGTATGCCTGTCAAATAACGTAAATATTACAGAAAATTCAGAAGTGCAAAACTATCAGCAACAAAAAAACATGCAATTTACAATACTAAACTCGAATCAAATTGACTTACTCATAGAAGACTTTTCTAATGGGGTCATATCGGAACTTAGGAATGACAAAAGCATCAATCATTCTCAGCGCAGAGCGACTAGTGGCGGTGGTAGGAGTTTCATCAACAGCAGCCTCAGCTTCCAACAGAAGACTAAGCACCTTATCCACAGATTCCTTATCCAAAACAGCCGATTTGACTGCAACAATTTCAAAGCATCAGCAAATCGGGAACATAAATTGAAATTGAGTGCGCCTAGGGTTCAGGGGGGAATAGAAACTGAGTAGGAGGAAGCGGTTACGAGATTCGTTCTCGAACTGGTCGAGGAGTAGATCTATGGCGTCATCTTCGGCGTCAGGAAAGCGATTGACGAATGAGATGATGGAATCGAAGGCGTCTTTTTTGAGAGTGTAGCCTCTGATTTTGAACTTGCGTTGGACTTTCTTACCGGTCAACGCTCCCATCTCTCCGCTGCTTTTTTCTTCCTAGCTTTGATTTTGCTTTTCCGTTCTCAGTAAAAGAGAAAACCCTAGGCGGGAAATAGTGGCGGGAATGTGAATTTTGTGCATTTTACTCTGCCACTTATTATTTTCCACCTAATTTTTAATTAGAAAGTTTTGATACTCTCTCAAATTAAAAATTGATCGCGGGGATTCATGACTGACTCTTCAACTAATGAATCTAGATTGCTGAAGCTTCGTCGGTCGCCGCATCGATCCAGTCATTTGTCTGAAAAGGTTCGACTAAATTTCCCATTGTTTACAACTTTAGATGGCTCAATGTTTTTTTTTTTTTTCATTTATATGAAAGAGTTGCAGCAGTTTGAGATTAAATCATAATGAAGTCGTAAATAAAATCTGGTTCAAAATGAAGCTAGTAGATGTTTTTAAATCAAGTACATCAGCGCAGGAGTCAAAATTGTAGTTACACAAGGGAATCATAATACCTAGAGAGTATTTTACAAACTTTCTCAAATTATAACCTACAAGAAATACTACGCTGTACAACAACATCTTGAGGCACCCCCTCAAGCACACACTATGCTTGTCATGTAATCGTGGATCCTCAGCTAAATTGCTGAAATAATTTGATAACAAAAACAATGGCAGTCAATAACCTTCACTTCACACATACTGGTGCTTCCAACCAATATATTCTCAAGCTTTATGCAAAAAAATGGGGCGCTTCCAAACACTGAATGGTAATTACAGAAAGCGCGGATGATGATTTTAATATACATGCTAGAAGTAAGACAACCAGAAAGATGCTCATGGAAAGGAAGGTCCACATTTGGCATGGTGAAGTAGACTTTAAAATGCACTAAGCTGCAATCTTGGCATGGTGAAGTAGACTTCTCCTCTAGACTTGCAATGAGATTTGTGGATTTACAAATTTGCTTTGAGAGGTTCTCACACAATCAACAAATGTTCCTGCAAACGAGAGAGAGAGAGAGAGTGGATGAGTAATCCCAGATCAGTAGTTACCATTAACATTTTTAAAATATATATATATTTATAAATGCACAAAGTGTATACAATATAGACTACACTAAAAGGATACTATGTCAAAACAACAGAGCTGAGCAGAATATATAAAAAAGACTGTATAATAACCAAAGTTAGCATCGCTAGGCTATCACAACTTACATTTCCAGTCCACTGTCATTACAAATTTCTAAATTGCACATAACTATGGTCAACAGCTATTGAAGAGAAATTGATGAATTAACCACATGACACACCTCTCTCTTTTTCTGGGTTTTGGAAATTCTGCAGATTTCCTGGTACGAGTTGACACCCGCTAACAAGCTTGTGAGTTTTCTCTTTAACACTGAAAATGCACGTTGGCCCTCTTTTCCAAGGACAACTCCCCCCTGAAACTTCAGCTCCATGGGACAAAGGTCAGTCAAATGTTCTTGTTCGGCATCTTCCTTGGTCTTACTGGAACTACTATTCTGCAATTTGGAAATATAGGTAGCATGTGGATCATCCCCGCTTCCACCACCACTTTGATCAGAATTGTTGGTGTTACAAAGGTGCTCATATGCGGCTGGACTGCGAGTATACATGACGAAATCGAAGTTGCTTGAACCCGGTACAATTTCTAAGCAGTTTGTTGTGTCTTCTTTATCATTACCAAGGGTGGTAACTGGATTTCCATCACACTTAATGGTGATTGCCAGCTCTTTCACAGCCTCCTTGACCTCACTGCAACGATTTGCAAGTTCAGAATCAAATGCAATATCAGCCGTTTGATTCGGCACTGAAGAGGACTCGATAGAAGCCTTGTGAAGAAAAGTTAGCACAGGAAGGGGCACTAACGGACCCACAATATCACTACTGCGCTTCACCTTGCCTGACCACTTATTGCTCCGCACTGAACATTTTCTACTGAAAAATGGAGGCAGCTGACGTTCCTGTGGCACAGGTAGAAATTCCAAGGAGCTTTCTTTCTTATCAACACGAACTTCAAGTAGCTCTGAATAATTAGAAAATGCCAGCTGTAGCAAATTCAGTGGCAGATCTGCCCACATTCTCCTTACCGCCACCTCATGGATGCTAGAAGGGGAACTCACATCTTCCAGGACATCTGTACTTGACTTTGGCGTGCCAAGTCCAAATGATATCAACTTCTCTTGCACTAACTTGTAGATACCAACATTACGAAAATCGGTTTTTAGATGGGTTGCTAAGGGTCCCCTCTGGTCTGTAACCAAGTGGCTACGAAGGTCACCATTCAGATACGCAGAAAGGTAGTCCAATTTTGAGTATTTAAATCTCCGTGGAAACTTATACTTCTCCTGATTCATAGAAAACAAAAGATTGTCACCAGCACTCTTCACAGGTTCCTCATGGTATTTACCCAACCCATTCGAGAGCTTCCAAGATGCACTGTACCTTTGGGATTCAAGCTTGCCTGAGGATAGCAATCTAATTAAAGTGAAACCTCCACTTTCATGAGCCTCTGAGAGTAACGAAGACATATTCGGATTAATGATTCCAAATCCCAATGTTATTTCTTTCTTTTGCTGCCAGGCTGCCCATTTCGGAAGTGCATCCTTGATGAACTCATAGCTGATGAGGCAGCTTCCGCATCGACAATCATTATCAGTCAGTGCTATATCTGATGGAAGTTCCCAGGCATACAACGCCGTGCTAATTTCTGATATTTTGGAAACAAATGATCCCGCAGGAGTAGGTTCAGACGGTCCGTAACAGAAGATGCTAAATTCACTTTGCCAAAAAGACCCTAATACTATGCAAGACCCTGCTCCAGTTGCCCAGTCATAGGAATCCTCTGTGAGGCCTGACCTCAAATCAGATAATCTGTATACATCAATGTATGTAGGTTCGTCAAGGTTGTGATGCCACTGCAAAACAGGCACTAGTGGTTTCCGTGAATCGAAAACAGTCAACAGATATTTAGATGCCACTACAAAATGAAACCCGCCAGATCCTGCTCGAGTTAATGTGATAAACCGATCTTTCTCCACCAACTGGTTCTTCACACTCAAAACTTCATTCCTCGCTAAACAACAAACACATTTCTCTTCTAATCTCAAGTCAAGCAAAAAAATGGCCTCTTGGTGACCAACAACAAGAATCCGCGGATGCCAACTGAATTCACAGCCAAACCATTTACGATTGTCTAAAACACCAGACTTTTCACACAACGTTGTAAAACGTCTCGTCTTGCACTTGCCATTCGAGCTCACAGTCTTTACAATTCGATTCAAATCAAATAAAAACAACTCACCACTCTCCAGAAGCACCACACTCTCCTCGTGAAAATACGGACTCCAAGCAGCATCTGCAACACGAGAACTCTTAAACTGCTTACCACCAAAGTATACCAAACGCGGCTTCTCATCAGGTAATCCCTTCCCACTCATCATCTTAACACCAAACCAGTGAACAGAATACAACGTACAAATCATCAAAGTCCCAATACATCCCTCGAGATTTCCACATCCTACACTAACCGAATCCTCTCCTATCGGATTGACTCGCATTCTCACTATCTTATGATCAAACTTTTTCCTATCCTTACATAAAGCCACCGCTCCACCCGCATCCTCCACGCCGCAAGCACTCAATCTCCTATCCTTTAAAACCAACCTCACAAACCCTACCTGATCAAAATTCTCACCAACAGGAAAAAACACAATCACCGACTCATCCCCTGGACAATCCAGCAACTGCAACCGATTATTCCTCAACTCAAACATCTCATCCGAAGAGTTGTAATCCTCACTAGTAGCCGAATTGGCCAACGAAGACGCGAGAGTTGTCGGAAAAAACGACGCAGGGTTCGCAGAAGTTTGTATAAATCTGGACAAGGAAAGTCGAGACGCGGTGGTAAGGTCAATCAGAGGTGAAATGAACGGAGAAGAGAGTAACGGCGTTACTGTGTCCGGCACGGGATTGAAAACGAGTGGTCCACATGTTGACGGTGAAGAGCGGAGTAACGGCGCGTTGTGTATTGAATTTGTAGGGAAAAGAGACTTCCAGTCGTCTGAAAAATCGATAGCGGTTGCTTCTTCGGATCTTGAGTTTTTCCTCATTGAATTGAGAAAGAGCGACCACAGCGAACGACGTTTTTCACTATCGCGGTTTGGTTTCTAAACAAAAACCCTAGGGACGGCTACGTCGTTTTGATGCCGGAACTGAGAAATTAAAATACAAAATCAATCTTTTAAACTGCCGAGTAGTTCGATTTTATTCTTGCTGTTTTTTTTTTATGTTTCCTAATATTACATTATTTTTTAATATTTTATACTCCCTCTGTCCTCTTTTGTTCTTCCTGCTTTCCTTTTTGGGCGTTCCCTTATGTTCTTCCCATTTCCTTTTTATAGTAATTATTTCTCATATTTTTTATCTCAATACACTCTCTTTCTTACTTTATTACTATTCATTTTCTTA
>JAWWMW010064916.1:0-15616 GCA_035048345.1 Echeveria elegans | reverse complement strand
TCGGTGGGAAACAAGCGATGTTTTCGTTTGGTTCCTTCAAACCCTAAAATCGATGGCTGCTAGGGTTTTACTGCTATCTAAAAAGGCTACCCATATAAAATTATTACTTAAATCTATCTCAAACCCAAAACACTAAAACTAAAATATTTTTATCTCACATCACTTAAAATAATTCACGAATTTAAAAATCTATTCTATATAAATCATGTCCACACTTCGCTAAACATTAAACTCCAAAATATTTTTATCCACATCGCTTAAAATAATTTACGAACTTAAAAATCTATTATATATAAACTATATCCACACTTCAAAAAAAATTCGCGACGACGGACGGTATTATAATTTTACTATAATAGGTCGTTTTGAAGGTAAGTGATAGTATTATAATTGAAAAGTATAGAAAAAGTTATTAAAAGTATTTATTTAATAAAAATAGATAATTGTTTTAATTAATTTTAAATAATTATAAAAAAAAATCAAAAAAATCAAATTTTAAAATTCAAAACTTCATTAAACAATTAAGTAAAATCCACTAATTTAGTATACTTTTGATAAACAAAATTATGCCTCTAGAATAGTTTTGTATAAATTTAATTTGATATTTTAAAATTTACAAAATACAACACAAAATTTTATAAAAAATATAACAAAAATGTTGAATAGTTTATCATTATGTTTTGTATGTCTCAAAATTTTAAGGAAATTTTTTTATATTTGTTTGTTATCTTTAAATATAAATGTTTCAAAAAACTTGAATTTCTCATAACATTTCATATACATATTTAATAAAAATAGCAAAAAATATTACAAAAAATTATTAAAATTTATAGACATTCAAAACAATAATCAAATTATTAAATATTTTTAATAAAATTATATGCTACATTTTGGGTAATATTTGAAATATTAAATTAACCTTATAAAAAATATTCTTGAGGCATAATTTTGTTTTTCAAAAGTGATACTAAATGAGTGGATTTAATAAATTGTTTACTGAATTTTTTATTTTTTTAAAGTTTTTTGATATTTTTGATATTTTTTAAAATTAATTAAAGGTGATTACCTATTTTTTTATTAACATAATGCTTTTAATACCATTTTTCTATAATTTTCAGTTATCTCATTATCTACAAAAGGACCTATTATAATACCATTTTCTGCAATAAACCCTTCTAAAAAAAACCTTAGATTTTAAATCGGTCTACGTCACCGTTTTATTTTTATTTGGGAAAACTACAAAAAATTATTATTATAATATGATATTTTGTAAAAAAAAAAAGTATTACAATGATTATTTGCTCGAAATCATCCATATAAATAATTTTATTCCAGAAAACCACCTATTGCATGGAATCTGACAACATTATTAATATTGACATATATTTACTTCAAAAATACAAAAATTGTTTAAAAAATCATAAAATCAAGATAATTAAGAAAAATTTAGTAAAATGTAAGAAAAGTGACACATATTATTTTGGAATTAAATTTTAATAAATTATGAAAGATTTTGAATAAAAAACATGTAAATATTAAATTCAAAATACAAAAAAAAAATTGAGCCTTATTTTTTAAATATTTATTTTACGGGAAGGATCACATGAAAATGATTGTAAGTATATAAAGTATAAAGAAAACTAGGTCATAGATTGAGTACACATGGACGATTATGATTAAAAATTAATCACAAATTAATAGAGATTAAAATTGATTTAATTAATTTATTTAATTTATTTAATTCAAAAAGGGTAAATTAGTCACATTTTAATCTATTTCAATCCAATCTTATCTCAAAACAACCGAATCTATCTCATTTCAATCCAATCTCATCTCAATCAAATCAAATCAAATCAAATCAAACTCGTCTCTCTCTTCTCTTCTTTCCTCTCCATCTCGTTTTTTTCAGTCCGCATTTTTGCTTCTTTACCCTATAACCCATCACGGCTCACCCGATTACTGCCTGCTAGATTGTTGCAGGGACTTCCGCCAACCACCAGATCAAAACCTCCGAATGAGTCGATCAGCTGCCTATTTTTCAACATCTAGCAGCTGGACATCTGCCATGTCGATTAATGTTCCTCTTTGGTTGGTTTGTTCCTACCAGCTTCGCATGACCTTTCCCGTTTGCATCTGAGATTTCGTCTTCAACAACCGTCAACAACGGTCGGAGAAGCCACCTTCACTGTTCATTGGGTCGAAAGGTTCGATTTAGGAATCAGTAGTGGCGCTGTCGATTTGGCTTGGAAGTGTTCATTTGAATGCCGTCTTGATACTCGTCGTTATGTTTTATCTCTTCTCCAAAACCCCAGTGTACTTACTGCTTCATGTACTATTAAGACTGAATGACTTGATATTAAATTCGCCAATTTGATTTATAATATTCACGAATTATAATACTCAAACATGAGACAGGAGAAATTTAAAGTCGTGAATTGTAAAATCAAATAGGGTACATAAAAAACTGTACATGAAAAAGTGTGTTAGATTCAGGAATTATAAACATCAAACAGGGGACATGAATTTTTGACATGAAAATTAACTCGTCGCGGATCGATACATCAGATTATTACAAGAACTTGTATCAATTCCACATAAATTTTTAAAAATCAGACTGAAATCTTATCATCTTTATTTAAATAATATATTAATAAAATTAAATGATATGCATTTGACCAGTTATGGTAATTGATGAGAGAGAATGGATTAAATCGATTAAATTTATCACTTAAAATTAACTGGGGAGAGAGAATCGATTAAATTGATTTATTTTTTAATATTTATCACTTGAAATGACTTAATTGCCCTTTTTGGTATTAAATGGTATTAAATAAATTGATTAAATTCTAGCCGTAAGATGATATCAATGGATGATCATGATGTCTTTATACTTTTTATAAAAACTATGCCTTTTTTTTTATTCACTCCCAATATAAAATTAATATCTAAAATTATAAAAAAATTATAAAAAAGTACAAGATATATATAATATTAATTTGCTTTGATTCATTTTGAAATATTTTATTTTTTTTAAAGTTTTCAATTTAAAAATAATAGTTTTTGAACCTTTTCTGGTATAAAAAAATAAAAAGTTAAGGTTTGATAGATTTTAAATTATTTTAAATTTAATGTAATTTCTTTTTTATATGTTATATTTTTTTAAAAAAATATTTTTTTCATTTTAAAAAAATTAATGAATTTTTTATACTAACAAAAGTGGTCAAACATGATATTTTATATAGATGGTAAAATAAAAAAATATTTTATAGTATTGATTGTTTTGCTTAATTAACTTTAAAAAAAAGACAGATATATACAAGTACGTAGAACGCAACGCACTTTTGTTGCTGGTGGGGTTCAGCCAGCGGGTGCTGTAAAATTAAGGTCTCTTTTTCTACATCATCTGACTCGTGTTGACATCGTCAGCGAGGCGATGATTTGAAGCGTTGGTTGTTTCGTGTAAGTAATTGGTGTCTTGGATAGGCAAATACAGGCTACCGGACTTGGCAACTGGCTTTGCTACTACCACTTCTAATACTTTCTTTCTGCTGTACGCATAGCCCAGTTTCGTGATCATTGGAAACACATGTTTGCTTAAACGATACTTGATATTCAAAAGAAACTTGATACATTCCGTATGCGGCAAATTTGCTGGGTGAAGAACAGCCACACAAGGTACTACGATTACATAAATGAAACCTTTATATGAATATTTCCCTTTTATAACATCCCATCAAGCCACACATGTTTTGCTTGCTTCTCCGCAATTCATCCAAGCCAGTAGCCTGTTGGGTAGATCGCCGAACCATCCTGTATAAAAGAATAGCCTTCCGCAGCGAATCTTTCCAATTGCACCGTACACTAAACCAAACAGGTTTAAATAAACATGATCCAAGGTACGGTGTCGGCAAAATACTTTATAGTTTGAGCAGTAAGCAATGATTGCTTCGACGAATAAAGAGCTCAGTAGGCACACACTCGCATATTTCTCCATGTCTATATACTTTATAGTTTCCATATGGGAAACATATGAATATAAAACACATGGAGAAACGAAACAGGAAAGTAGTTTGAGTATCCATTCCCCACACAGAGCTGAATTAAGGTCATTCAAGTTTCTAAACCCCTAAAAACACGAATACATTCTAAGCCAAACAAGGGAAGCTGAGAATTGAGGTCCATTTACCTAACATTTCCATCGCCTTTCTTGATTGTAACCATGACTAGACATCCATACCACACACACGCACGCAAAACAAAATCAAAAAAACCAAAAACCAACAAAAAAAAACTACCAGGCAGCAGAAGCATAGATGTAATGTAAAACACACCAAAAATCCTGTTCAAGTGGATACCCAATTTGTCGGGAAAAAAGAAGCCAAGGCAGAAAGAGAGTCATGGAAAGCACGTCCACCAGATCTAACAAGATCCAAACAACAATAAGTAGTAGAAAGTTTGAAACTTCGAGAGGCTTACCAGTCAGGAGTTGAAGTTAGGCGACGAAATTGATCAGCAAGCAGGAGGGCATCATCGAGGTAGAGGTAGGGCAGTATCTGTATCTGTATCCGTCTCGATTGAGGAGAGAGAAAGCAGGAGCGGGTGGGATGAGTTGTTTTGGTTTCACCCACATGTTTTTATAATTCTTGTTTAAATTTCAACGTTTATTTTAATTTTGAATCCAAATATATTCCTCAGCTCTCTTTGCAGCCTCTCCAGACCTAACAATGCACCTCTCCCAACAAAAGGAGACACAATGGAAACATCGATGCACAAATCCCTACCGTTGTCCCAAGCAGGTACAAAAATATCTGCGGGCTTCTCTCCGTTATCGAAAAGGCCAGCCACCTCTAACCTAGGCCCCAAGTTGGCCTCTCTAAGAAAAGAAAACAATGTATCCCTAACCACATTGTGTCTCCTTATCCTCCTTCCCCAACCCGGACAATGAGAGTCGTGATCACCAGCTGCGTCCGAAGTTTGCATCCCCCCTACATGCCGTACATGCTCGAGAAAATGCAAATACGTTATGTCCGGTGCGATATTTTAGAGCCAAACGATACGCCGCCGGGTTCATGTGAAGCCCAGAAAAAGACGTAGGTATCGCTGTGGTCCAAATACCACTCCCAGAAGCAGAAACGGCATTCACTAGAATGCTAACCCGCGTTCCTCCCCGACTCTTAATCTCTTCCCTGATGACAACTGCAGTCAAACCAGAGAGCCACTGTTGTGGCTTAGCCTTCGTCCTTAAATTGTAATAAAAAACTATTTGATAATTTTTTTTTTATAAAAGTTAACAAATGAGACGTCCTGAGATGTCAAATACACGAGAATAAACTCGGAACTGGATCAGATCCTGCAAGAAGATTGGAACGGCGCTAGTAGAGGACCATGACCAGTTAAAATTCACAACTTTCTTTGCAAGGCCATCAACTATCCGATTTGCTTTTATTATCAATGATAATTTGGTTTTTTAAAGAACCGGTGCGTATTGAACGCCTTTATGCACCAGTTTTTTAAAGAATCGGTGCGTATTATCAGATTTATGCACCGGTTTTTTAAAGAACCGGTGCGTATTGAACGACGTTAGGCACCAGTTTTTTAAAGAACCGGTGCGTATTGAGTGACTTTAGGCACTGGTTTTTTAAAGAACCGGTGCGTATTGAATGACTTTATGCACTAGTTTTTTAAAGAACCGGTGCGTATTATTAGACTTTATGCACCGGTTTTTTAAAGAACCGATGCGTATTGAACGACGTTAGGCACCAGTGCGTATTATCAAACTTTATGCACCGATTTTTAAAGATCGTCACTTCACAGCCACAGTGACATCTCGACGGAATACCACGAACCCCCACAACAAGCGACGTAACTGACCCTGAACTCATACCGGAAAGTTGGCCGATTAGACAGGGGTTCGAAGATTAGGGTTTGCGATTTGGGGAGGTCGAAGGCTGGGGTTCGAAGGTTTGGGATTAGGGGCGAAAGGGGAGGTCGGAAATTAGGGTTCGCGATTTGGGAATTCTGTCGCGAATGGGGAATTGCAGTGAAATGTTCTACGACGTCGCTTTGGTCCCTTACGGAGGAAACATACGACGTCTTGACGTCGTTTATTGAGCAGTTAACGGTGTGCCCGAAAAGGCAAAGTCAACACAAGTTTGCGATTTAGTCTTAGGTCAACAAAAAGTACAGCATATTAATGGGCAAGTTCAAGTTGGGGATTAAAATGGGCAAATCGCGAAAGTTGGGGCTTTAATAGTCATTTTTCCCTTTTCCTAACCGCGCTGTCCTTTTTTTTATTATTACAAGTTCCTGGGAGTCAACGTATACACAAATGTATACAATACAGAAAAGCAGCATGGATGAAGATCAATGTATGCTAATGATTAATTGAAAAGCGATCATCAATCAAAATCGTTTCCAATAAATAATACATGAATAAATTTAAAATAAACATAAATAAACACCTGAACAGTCTAACACTTAAGCGCTAGACGCTCAAAATAAAAATCTTTCACTATCAACGGAGTCGCTCCGTAGATGAGGAGAGAAATGAAAAGCCTCTCACTCACCATAGACTCGAACCGCACTATCTTTTTAAAATCATTTAATACTATTGTATTTATTCTATCTCTTTTCTAAATTCCATTACATGTTCATTCAATGTTTTGAATCTACAGAGACGTGGTTCCAAAAGTATCAAAATACTAACAAATAATTACAGAGAAATAAGAATTAATGTGAGGAGAATATTTTACACACTCATGAAACACACGCCATTTGTATTGTATGGGTATATCAATGCCTTACGCAATCGTCAAACAATATTTGATTTGAGAGACATTTAAGACATGATTTTAGAACTCTCATTTCTATAGAATCAATTAAGATTGACACCTTTCAACCTCTCGATTTTGTTGGTAGGATAACAATCCACATACATTATCCTACCATCAAGGATAATTGTCACTCTCATGATCAATCAACTTATCAGATAAGATTATTGATCCTAAATATCTTTGGTTTCACTCTCGCTACTACTCTACGCATTAAATCCATTAAGTCACACTCTTAGTGTGCACCTAAATGACATGTATCAATAATAAACCAAATCAATTCAAACTTTACTAGTAAGCATCCAAACAATATCAATATCAAAAGGCTCCATAGGATCCATAGTCTGGTCGCTAATTACTCATTGTGAATTTGAAAACAAACATACTCGAACGAAAGTGAAATTGCATAAAAAGAAACTAGGGTATTAGAACTAGATGGAAGTCTTTGGTGAATCTTGATCATCAATCCAAGCTCTCAACCATTGTTTTTCTTCTCCAAACTCCTTTTGGGGTTTTTCTATTTCTGGAACTCAATGCCTACTTTGATTAGGTCTAATCACTTTCTATTTATACCCCTTGGAAATTTGACCATTTTTCTCAGTCAGTCCGAACCACCTGTGGTTCGACTTACGCAAAAGAGTGATTCGACCGAACCATTTTTCGTTAGTCAATTTCTGCAGGTTGTGAACCCCCAGTAGTTCGGGCTAGGCAAAAGAGTGGTTCGCCCAAACCACTGCCTCGGAATCAGTGGCAAATGCACTACTGGAAGGGTCAAACCACCTGTGGTTCGAATTAGGCATGAGAGTAGTTTGGTCGAACCACTTCCTGTTTTGCTCCAAAACGTCCACATTTGAGCACAAACTCCATAAATCCTTCTCGAATGGCTCCAAGTTTGCATTTGCCTACAAAAAAAATCGAAAAGTATCAAAAAACTGAACAAATAATTAAGGAGAAACGAGAATTAAGGTGAAGAGATGTGTAAATCAAATATCCAGAGTCTGATCAAATGAACAAACATGCAAGGAGCCAGTTATTAATCAAGAATATATGGCAAGCTGTTACTGGACTTCACATCTAGCAGTTACACTTGACGGCACACTTCTCCTGACCATCTGGTACAAGGTTCGGCAATTGCCAAAATTTCAAGGTCACAATGTCCATCATCAAACAGATACTGAGGTGAGCCATGAAAGAAGAACCTTTTCGTACAATAATACATAAATCTCAAAAGCTACCACAAGGGAAACATTGTCCTGGATCAAGAATGTTGATCGCCTCAAACCACTGTCATGCTAAGTTTAGCTACTTCAAATGTCACCTGCTGAACCCTGATAATCCTAAAAAGCAAATTTAAGCCGCAACAGAACTGATTGCAGGCAGGCGGTTCAAATGTCTTGCTCATAAACTTTACTACACAGTTCCCTCCATCCAACCGAATCCGGAAAATTCTTTTAGAGTACCGAACGTGAGACGCCATGACTAGACCAAATTGTGCTATGCTAGGCATTTCGCAAAAAATTAATAAACTGTGGAGTACCTACAGCCATGACCAAACTCTAGACAATGGTACCCTCAAGCATGAACTCCAGCACACTGCAAAACGGTAATGATTTTCACAAGTTTTCATCCCATGGCCGATGAAATATGTGGCCGTCACTGCAACTTTGGCTCTTTAGCACATCTTGCTCCACTCCTGTACATCACAAGGAGAATACAAGGAGTTGGTTACACGGTCTTTCATAGTGATAACTAGCCACTATGGTTACTGCTACCATGCCGTCTTGCAAAGTGATATCTAGCCATTATGGTTATTGATACCATGCCGCCTTTTAAAGTGACAGTTAGCACTACGGTTACTGCTACCATATGAAGAGCCAAAGTTGCACTTCTACATTACACACCATGATACATCCGATGACAAGTTCTCAAGAAACTAATCAAGTCACTGTCCTGTGATTTCCAAAAGGGTCAAACAAAACAACAATCACGATGCACAAATCTGAAACCAACAACAGTTCCAATGAGAAAAGCACGTAATAATCATGCATACTTTAGAACTACACTCAAACAATATAAAAGTAAACAATAATAATCTAGTACTCCGCAAAGCCGTATTTATTTCAACTAGTGAAAACAGATATTGCAAACTACTGGAATTCAAGCAATCCAACCAGTCAAGCGCACAACTCATTTCTTCACCGCTCCAGCACGCCACTGAAAACAAGAAATGATGAGACCATTTTGCACAGATGCAGCAGGCTGACAGTCATCAAGGCCATGACTACTGTTGTTGAGGTTGACGAGTTGGAGCTCCAACATATCCACTACCGTAGCTAACTTGTGGGCCAGGAGCTTGAGCTCCGTAATTTCCAGGAGCTTGTGACGGATCTGACCTCCAACCTGCATTACCATAACCAGAATCATTATAACCATACCCACCGCTGCCTTGCATCTCTGAAACACCTGCATTGCTACTAGGAACACTCCCACTGTGACCACCAACAGCAGCACCATAGCCTGTGCCACCAGCGCCAGGATAAGACCCGTCACCTCCACCGTATACCCCATACCCGTACCCTTGGGCACCGTAACCAGAAGACCCATTAGGTGACTGACCTGTAGGTGCAGAACCAGGTCCAACACTTCCTGGACTCGGTGCACCCCATGATGAAACATTACTATAACCAACAGCCCCATAGCCTGAGACACCTTGTGCACCCCATGAATTCCGAGGAGCCCCAGGTGGGCCACCAGCATAGCCAGGACTAGGAACTCCAGGATTCCCATAAGCCGCAGCTGGCCCACCATAGCCTGGATTGCCACCACCATCAGCTCCATAGGCACCATAACTCATTCCATTACCAGCCGGACCATAGCCATAACCAGAGGCATTAAATCCAGCTGATCCATATGGTGGAAATCCACCAACCGCACTCTGAGGCTGCATGTACCTATTGGAATCCATTCGTCCACCATAAGCATTTTGACTTCCACCAGATGACCCATAACCTTGATAACCCCCACCACCTCCAGCACTTACACCCATCGAATGTCCAGATCCACCATCCTTGGGAAGTGCCCGCTTAACTTCTACTTGCTTACCATTCAAATCATGGAATGTCTTGTGAAGAACCCTATCAACTGCATCCTCGCTATCAAAAGAAATAAATCCAAATCCACGCGGACGTTGTGTGTTCTGATCATACATAACTACTACATCAGTTACATGGCCATATGTCTCAAAGTAATCACGAAACATTTCTTCAGTCAAAGTTGCTGGTAACCCTCCAACAAAAATCTTTTTAGTTCTAACACTTCCACCACTTCCATATCCCCTCGACGGGTTAGGGTTGCTAGACCTAGTCACTTGCTGTTCCTCCCTAGACATTGCCCTCTTCGCTTCAACCTAAAATATTCCAAAACAATTAAATATAATCATAAACACATTGAAGTCTACCAAATACTACCAACACACTATTACAAAATAAAAGTGCCAACTCCGCGGAATTTGAGAAAATACTATCACATCAACAAATACAACAAATCTGATACTAACATTGTCATTCCACACAACGTTACTAAAAATATATTAACACACACTGCTTCAATCATCACTACCAAAACAAGTACAAATCAACACTGAACCTACGAAACCCTAGGAATTTTCACAACACCAAATCCAAATCAACAAAATCCAACAAACACCCACAACAATTATACGCAAACCCACAAAAGAGTCCAAATCCTAACCGTCCTTCCATCAATGTTATGCGTGTCTTGAAGAACCCTATCCAGAACAGAAGGATCTGCAAACGTAACAAATCCAAACCCTCTAGGCCTCTGCGTATCCTTATCCCTCATAACAACAGTATGTGCCACCTCACCATAGTTCTCAAAGTGCTCCTTGAGCTTCTCTTCAGTCGTCTCCCATGAGATTCCTCCGATAAAAAGCTTACCTTGATCCGAATCCATTCGTCTGGATACACAGACTAGTGTCGAGTTCGGGTTAGAGGGGCTAAAGATGTCGGATTTTGGAGGAGGGAAGGGAGAAGGTGCCGATTGGGGTTTGGGGGAAGGAGAAGGAAGAGAGAGAATGAGGTAAGTAAAGAGGTGAGTGTGGGACAGGGACCGTTTGATGAGTTTGGGATTTGGAGATGGACGGTGCAGATTAAGTGTCGTTGAAAGATGCGAAGATGCTGTTTTCCAGGCACTTGTGACATCTGAGAGGCACGTGCACACGGATGCCTCTTTTTGATGATATTTTGTTATGGAGCTTTTTCTTTTTTATTTTATTTTTATTTATAGAACTTTGATGTACTCCTAACATAATATGCTCTGATTCCCAAATAGACAGGTGGATCACATAATTTGATTGAGAATCATACCATACTTTAATGTAAAAAATTCTTATTTTTAATAATAATATTTAAAAAATTAACAAATATACCAGAAATAAGAAAAATAATGAATAATTTTTTATAACTTAAAAGAAATAATTACAAATGAAAATTAAAAATAATACTCCCTCCGTCCCATTATTATCTTCCTGTTTTGTAGTTATCACAGTTTTTAAAAAAATTTATGTTATATGAGATAAAAGTAGAAAAGAGAATGAGTAAAAAGTGAGTAAAAAGTATAAAAGAGAATGAATAAAATATAAATAGATTGAAGAGATAATGTAATTGTGAGAGAAAAAAATTATGAGTAGAATGTAAAGTAGGAAAGAGAATAAGTGAAAAGTAAATAGATTGGAGAGAGAGTGTAATTGTGAGAGAAAAAATTATGAGTAGAATGTAAAAAGTAGGAAAGAGAATAAGTGGAAAGTGGATAAATTGGAGAGAGAGTGTAATTGTGAGAAGAAAAATTCCATTTAAGGAAACAGGAAGAAAATTTTGGGACATCAAATAAGGAAATGAGAAGAAAAATATGGGACGGAGGGAGTAGAATATGGTTGATGCATTGGAGTCTTTTCATCTTTTTCAACAATGAGAATGGCAGAACCCAAATTATAGACCTTTTTAATCAGGATAAGTATGTACTTTAGGTTCCATTTTCAGTTGAATTATTACCAGATATCCTTACCTTTTAGAAACAAACTTCTTTCAGATATGATCAGATGTAATTGGTGAAATTAGCCCCTTTCATAAATCATTCCTCATTTAAATATGACTTTCAGTAATGTTAAGTGTTTATCAATAGGAATATAGAGGTTTAGAACAAATATATTACAGTTTTTTGAAAATATGTGTTTTTTCATAATGGTATTATATTTCCTATTTTCAGGTACTTGAATATGCCATACAGACCAATGCTCCTCACCTTCTGCGGTACTTGGCTACAGCTTTTCTTGTCAATAAAAGAAGGCGTCCCCAATTTAAGGAATTTATTAGAGTCATCCAGCAGGAGCAGAACGCATATAAAGATCCCATCACAGAATTTTTAGCATGTGTGTATGTGAATTATGACTTTGATGGGGCACAGAAAAAGATGAAAGAATGTGAAGAAGTAAGTTCCTTTCACCCATACACTCGAAAGAATGTGAAGGAACTGTATGTGTATATGCTCAAGATTCATCAGTGGCTCATGTGTACTATCTTAGGATTGATGCTGTCTCCTTGACTTTTATTCTGCTTCGTTCATGATAGTAGAGATTTTGCCTGTGTAGGGTTTGCATGTTTAGGCACATGATTTTCAGTTTTGATTAACAAGGTTCCACAATGCTGTAGGTGATTCTGAATGATCATTTTCTTGGCAAGAGAGGAAGGAGGCTTCTCTAAGGTGCCATTACGTGATGAATTTCTTGAAAAAATGCTCGTCTTTTTATCTTTGAGACTTATTGCATAATCCATCAGAGAATTGATATGAGGTGAGTTCTTGTTAATCGCTTTTAAATTTTTGCAAAATAATGTGTTTCACCGGTATGATCACTCATGCTTAATGTCAAAATAACACAGCAGTGTGTTGCTGTATAAATTTTATTTGTTGTATATCATCTGTTTCTCATATTTCTCTTCAGCGTGTTCGCGGAGAAGTTAAACCTGAATTATGAGGAGGCTGAGAGATGGATTATGAATCTCATCAGAAACTCAAAGCTAGAAGCCAAGATTGATACTCTTACAGGAACTGTCATCATGGAGCCTCATAAGCCCAATGTGTAAGCTTTGTCATTGTTTGGTCTTGCTCATGCTTAATCTGTCCTTCACTGGGTAGTGATTGTCAAATAGGTTGATCCTTGAATATTAAATGTGTGGGCCATTATTTTCAGGTATGAGCAACTGATTAACCACACGAAGGCTATGTCAAGTCGAACTTACAAGCTAGTAAGTCAGGTATTGGAACATGCACAACCACAAACCGCTAGGTGAAGTGTTAATGCATCGGCTCAAATGTCTTGGATAGCAATGCTGCGAGCCGTACTGCTATCGGTTTTGCACTCTACCATAAAATAATGTATCTCTTACATTTTGTTTGTTGGTTCAAACTAACTGGGCTGGCATCAGAAATGTATTCTCAGTGTAATTTTTCCCTGGAATTACTTGAGTTTCATATTTCTGAACCATTCGGGGATAGAGTCTCAAATATGGTTGTAAACCATATTGCATGTACTGACATGCAACATGCAATCGGTGTTTGAGAATAAAGTACAGAGTCTATCTAAAATTGTGCAGCAGAGAAGTGGGGCTGAATGTTATGTTTATATTATTGTTAGCCAAGTGTTGGTAGCAGTGCCTGGAACTGCTATGTTAGTCTGGATGGAATGTTACTCTTAAGTAATCATTCGAAAAGACATAGCAATGTTTTTGTTGAGGGGAATGAGTTGAGTTGATTAGTCGTACATTAGCATAACACCATCTTGAAGAATTTGTTGCAAATTAGCAAGCAGATACGCTTTAGCATAGGTACAAGTACAACAAAGTGTCAACGGAAAGTGCACCTCGAGGTCTTTGCGTCCATGAGATGAGTACCCACGTTTTTTCCAAAATGAATTGATGCCATGCTCTGCTCTTTCTAGAGGGACTGTTAAACTACAATAACTCATTGAAATCCTTGATAACTATTGGAGTTATTACATGCCTTTTGATGCTTCATTACAAGACTTTTGATGTTTCATTTCATTCCTATCTTTTAGTATTTCATCTTCCCTTGTAACCTATAAAAGCAAAACTCTATCAATGAAAACAACAAGTGTTGCAACTATTCCATCAACAAAAATCAGCAAAGCATCTTCATTCTCTCATTTGGTTCTCTTATTATTCATCAATCATTTCCGGGGTGGAGGAAGGCTTCATCCATCCATGGATGTTGTTCATCCTCTACCTTGATAGTACTACGATCTACTCATGTCCACCTTCACCGCACCTTTTCTTATTTTTGATTACAAGAATTTTTGTTCTTTATAAACGCAGCATTGTTGTTGTTGTTTCTTTACAATCTTGGTGATGGAATTCTACATTTCCGGTCACTGCCTTTATATCAGCACATTGTTGCTGATTTTCTACATGGTATCAGAGCCTCTTTGACGATCCTACCATTATAAATGAGTTTATCACTCGATTTTTTTTTCTTCATGAGCTTTGGATGTTCTTTGTTCAATCCAAAACCTCTTTTCATCTTATTAAACTCAGATTTTTACAATCTTTTTCAAAGAACCTTTCTCTTCATCTTATTAAACTCAACTTTTACAAACTTTTCTTTTATAACCTATTCCTTTTTTTCAATCTTATAAAAAAACCTTTCTAAAACTACGTTGGAGTCTCGGAAGTGAGCCACATTCATGGGATCTCAATGTTGTGGCTGGTTTCATTAGTGCCATTATTGGGCTTTGCAATCGTCGGGAGCTATCTTCTCTTCTTCGCATCCAGTTCTTCCTTGAGAAGTTTTAACTCGGTAAGCGCAACATCATGTTCCGCAACAGTGGCATTAAACTCCTGCTCAGCTGCTGTCATGCCAAGATAGTTGCCTTTTCCGAATGATGGTTGTCATTTGGATACTTGTACACCAAGTGAGGATTGGAGAAACCATCTCCAAGAAGTATAAATCTGTAAGGAACGTCATATGGAACCAGCATTCTAGCTTTTTTGCAAACACATCATCAAGATTCCAGCTTTCGTTCCGTTTGGTTGGAAATTCTGTTGCGGATCCTATTAACCCAACATCAACGCAGTCTCCGAACTCCGACGAATCGCTCCTCAGATGGCTTTCGTTGTTTTCGGACTTCTCCGAATCTGTGTCAAGCGTGGCATCAATCCCGCTATTCGTGATGTCCACAGTAGCGATCTGTATGTCATTGTCAAATTGGATAAACAGAAACTGAAAACGCTAGTGATAAAGAAGGATAACAATCCTGAATGGAATGGGGATTTAACTCTTTCTGTTGCGGATCCTAATCTTCCAGTGACATTGGTTGTTTTTATTGAGAGTTGGTATAATTAATGAGTTGACCCTACTGTTTAGTTGGGACTTGTCGCACCCGTCCAATATCGTCGAATTCTCAGTGAAGACTCTGCTGTGAAATTGAAGCCGAAGAGGTTTGTCTCTCATATCACTCATCAAGTTTGTTGCATTTTCAGAGCCACATACTTTAGGACAATCAAGGTGCATCAACCTCTGAGCCAGAAGCTGTAAGAGACGATTATTAATGCATCACTAGTCCAGAGAAAGCAGCAAAATTACCCAATGATGATAAAGTACGTAACGGACAATGATGTTGGTCAGAGACAGATTTCTACCGGTGATGAGTGGGTTCGCAACAATTGGTGTCTTCCTATATTTCTCTCCTCATCTAC
>JAWWMW010064908.1:0-15621 GCA_035048345.1 Echeveria elegans | reverse complement strand
AAAATTAAATAGAGGAGGGGTATTTTGGGTAGTTCACATTTGACCACCCATTCACCTATTCTATTATATATATAGATTTAATATATAAGATGAATTAAATGAATAGACATAATCTTTTTATACTTTTTATTCTAAAAGTGTATTTTTATTTGATCCATTACCCTTTAAATAATAAGAAACTATTAAAAAAACAAATAATATTTCGAAATTGACGAGTGTAGTGTATTTCGATTAATATTTTTTTAATGTGGTTTCCGTAAATTAATTCCATTAGCAAGGGCAATATAGGAAACCGAATTACTCTGAACAAATTATTCCAGCAATTCTCTCTCTCTTCGACTCTCGCCCAATCGGAGAGAAACAGAAATCTGTAGAGTGAGCAAGCGGAGAGGAGTCAGGCGCCAGCGTAGTGTCTCTTCCTGATTCGACGAACCGAATCCGCTTACGTCAAATGGCGTTATAGGGTTTATTTACTCCGTCAAACAATATCCAATCGCGTCTTACTTCTTATTCGTTTCTTGCGAAGCCCTAATTTTCCTCAATTGTATCCTTTACTCGCTGCCAGACTTGTTTTTGGTTGTATCTTTAGTCGATTAGCCCGATGGGCGCGCAGCAGAAGCCACCTGCCGCTACCAGTTCGATGCAGGTTTGTTTTTTTATTTATTTGCTCTTCTGTTTTGTCCTAGAATTAAATTGAATTGAAGCTTTGTTAGTCAATATGCCGTGAGAAAATTGGGGCATTCGAATTTTTAGGCTTACTGCTTGATTAAGTAGGGCAGAAGGATGAGAAGCATGATTGAAATACAAAGACTTAGTTCATAAAATAGCCTGCCACTCTCAATCTTTGGATCGGAAACTATTTCAGATATATTAGTAGGGACCGCTTGCAGTATGGAAAGTGAAATAGGAGTCTTCGAAAAAAACTGCAGATCAAAAGCTCTTCATGTTTGTTTGTTAGATAGCATTGTGTTACATTTGTAGGAGAGTTTCTTCATGATCAGTAGATTGCTGTTTGTGGCTTTGTTGGTATACAAGCTCCAGAGGCGTATTGCATTAGAGTTTATTTTTTTTTATTGTCAACCAACACATGTGTCTTTGGCAAAAAAGATTTTGATCATTTGAATGTTTGAAGTGTGCGATTTTCTTCCCCTTGCTTTGATGTTGTTTTTGTCGTACATGTTGAAATATGGCTCTTAGTTTGCTTCTTCTAGCTTGAGTTCAATTGCTTGGAGTCAATTTGGATTTTGTTGTTGATGCTTTTTATTCTCGTTAATGGTTCCAGTCCATTCTTTAACAGGTTTGTTAAACGGATTAATGAAATCTATTTATGTGTAAATAATGTGTAAATGGATTAATGAAATCCGTTGGACTAAATGGAATTAAGCAACCGTTTACGGCATTTTAAGCTAATCCGTTTAATCCATAGGATTACATGGTCCAATTCCTTTAATCCGTTTACACTAAATGGATTAAATGGTCTGGATCATATAAAATCCAATCCGCTTAAAATCCATCCATAATCCACTCAATCCATCCATTTTGCCACCTCTATATGGAGCAAGATATTTTATCTGACATTTTATGAACTCCAGCGTGTAAAGTTGTATCGCCTGAATGATGATGGAAAATGGGATGATCGAGGGACTGGACATGTGACATTTGACTATGTGGAGGTTTTTTTTCTTTCCATACATATTGTGTTTTCAGTTATATATATATATATTTTTTATTAAAAGCATTGCAGTTGTGATGTTGTAACCTTTACGTTGCTGAACGTTAAATTGTTACGCAGCACTCAGAAGACCTGGGCCTAATTGTTTTTGATGAAGAAGACAACGAAACACTACTTGTCCACCGCATAAGCTCTGAAGATATCTATCGAAAGCAAGAAGGTTTTCTGTTGTGAATTAGAAACAACATTTTGATCGTTCTTGGATAGTTTATCTTCATCAAAGTGTAACACTTATATTTGAATGTACGGTTTGGTGTTGTTCTTCATAGATACAATTATATCATGGCGAGAGACAACACAACTATCAAATGAAATGGCGCTTAGTTTTCAGGAGGCTTCAGGCTGTTCATTCATATGGTTGGTGCAAAATTTTCAATTAATATGCCTATTGTATTGATTCTTATATTTTGGGGTCATTTTGCAGGGATCACATTGGTAATGTGCAGAGGAATCTGCAATTTACTTCTATAAATAGTAAGTGTAACAGTGTGATTGTACTTCAATTTTCAAACATCTTTTGTTGTAGTACTCAGCGAGCTCTTTGTCAGATAATCAATCAGTATTTATTTTAATACTTAAGTAACTTGTGATATTGAAGTTTGGTTTATCGTATATCCTACGCTCATAGACAATGTTTTTTTTAAATTCTAAGATTACTTTACTTTTTCTCAGTTCTCAACATATAAATGGCTGTGTCATGAAATATTGGAACTACCAATTTTTGCATATATTTAACGCGGTCACTTCAGTTTGAAACTATAGCAGCATTCAATCTAACAGCTGTTATTATTTTATTGTAAGTTGTACTAATAACATCAAATATCGTAGATGCATGCCAATGATGGAATGGTGATGGTTATTGCAGTTTGAGTCACTATTATAATAGAGTCGACCAATCATTGACAAATTGATGCAAAATGTGTTAGGCATGGGGCTTGTATCAAGATGCAATGAAAGAGGACAAAATCTACATTCAGATAAAATAAGATTTCTTTTCGGATCTATTTACCCTTTCAATTTGCTTAGAAAATGAGCTTAGAGTAACATGGCGTAGCGATTGAGAAGAAAGAGTAATGGGCAATTATTTTATTCAGTGTCCATTTTTCAATGAAGTTTAATCAATTTTGACCTGAAAGTGTGATGAAACGTATATGGGCTTCCACCTCAATGATCAGTCGTGGTAATCTAGTATCACCTATCCCGGGTTTCATTGCCTCTATGATAACTGTGGTTTTAAGAACATGCATCTGAATGAATATTCTAATGTATGAGGTGCAGAGTACTATTTGTTTAACGTAACCTTCTTTAAACATCCAGATGATAGCTACTCGTTTGAACAAGTATTATTTATACTGGCGGTTCGATGTCAATGTTGATGCTGCCTTTATATGATGTTAATTTTGTTCTAAGTTTACTCTTACTCATTCCTTTATGCAGCGGAGTCCTTCCATAGCATCAATAGCGAATTACGGGAGTTGCCAGCAGTGGAGCTTTCGACACTACCTGTGATAGTGAAGGTCATATCTTGCTCTGCCTTTTTACCAGCGTGTTCGCCTTCTCCCCCTTTATTATGATAAACTATCTAATCATTATATTTGAGGTGTTTTATAGTCTCAAATGACCTTATCAAAGTTACTCTATTCGCGAATTATTGCCTCTGATAGTGAAGGCTATAATTTGCTCTTCCGTTGTTAGCACAAACTAACTAATTGTGTGGGGGTTTTTTATTGTTTCATGAGCCCTTATCAAAGTTACTCTATCCTGCTGCATGCTTGATTCACGAAGCTCAGTGTAACAATTAGTTAAGCATGTTGCAATTATGTCATTTGTTTTCCAGAAAAACACTCCCGGATCTCTTATTGTGTTAAGTCTTGAGTTTGAGTGACTGCTAAGTGCTAAGACAATAAAGACTGAATATGTTTTATGCTACACACAATCAAATATATCAATTATTAAGATGATTTAGTATTCTCGTACAGACATTTGCCGAAAGTGGAATAGCTGATCAGATGCGTTTGGCCGAGCTTATACAGAATAATGTAAGAATAAAATATTTAATCTGTTATGTTTATTTATGCTTTATACAGTTAGATGGCCAGTTTGTACCATGTTAGCTTGCCAATACGTTTTAAATTTAACAGGCATACAGACGCCCATTTTTGTTCTGTACAGATTATGTCTTCTTTTCGTTTTGTTTCTTTTATAAGGTTTGCATGATGTTAGGCTCTTAATTACTCTCCATTTTTGCAGCAAGAGTTTCTACCAAAGCTCATAGATCTTTTTAAAGTGTGCGAAGACTTGGAGAACATTGATGCTCTGCACATGATTCATAAACTTGTGAAAGGCATAAGTTAGTATTCTGCTTTTGTTGATATCACTTCTACCCTAATTATAATTTAATTTGTAAGCCCTCGTACTTATACAAGTAAACACCAATATTCCATGGGGCTGTATGATGAAAACTAGCTTTTACCACTGATGTTAGAAATGGAATGACACATTTTACTATGGTCGATTGAAGACTATATAACTTTTTTCGATCCACATGCAGTAAATCTCAACAGTCCGCAGATATTTGAGAAGATATTCAGTGATGGGTTCTTCTTGGATATTATTGGTTCTCTTGAGTGTACGTTAAGTCTTCTACTACCATTGACATTTATCATATGTTCTTTCTGACATTAATCTTTCATATGATATTAATGCTGAAATTCGTGTTTGCCACTTTTTGGATGTCTGGTTTAAAAATCATACAACTTCTCTCGTTGTTACTATCAAAATTTTGTGATATTTCGTTGTTGAAATGTTGGGCTGTAAAGACCGTTTAGGTTTTTGGAAGCATCCATTCAATATTGTAGTTGTAGCTAATCTTGTATCAATGCTACAGAGCGTTGCGTGTAGCAACTAGTGGTTGTGAACCATGTTTATGTGATAGTTTTTATTTTAAAATCTGCTTATATAACTATGCTGGTGACCTTTGATTCGGTGACACCTTACTGGCGATCTATTTTCATTATTGTAATTGCAGATGACCCTGCAAATTCAAAGATGCATAATCATAGAACTTTTTTGAAGGATCATGTTGTTTTTAAGGAGGTAATTAAGTAAAATTCTTATGACTCTTGCCACCATGTATATGCTGAGATAGGATTGAGCATAAATCGTTGTGTTTAGGATTGCAACTCTAATTGTACTTCCCAAAGTATTTTTTTTGTACTGACAATTTCTTTTTGTATGATTATTAATAAATTCTGCACTGGACAGGCCATACCCATTAAAGATCCCATTGTCGTATCAAAGATACACCAGACATACAGAGTTGGTTATTTGAAGGTTTATTACGATGGTTGGCCTTGCTTTTACAATGCTGTTTTGCTTTCCTGCTGAATTCTTATTTCGATATGGTTCTAGGATGTCATTTTTCCCAGAGCACTAGATGATGCCACAGTTGCGAATCTTAATTCCATAATACATTCAAATAATTCCCTTGTAAGATCGGAACTCTTACTAATTTGAACAATTTTCATTTTCATTTATGAGGTTTTTTTTAAATTCGTGTTTTTTATCGTACCAGGTAGTGTCATCGTTGAAGGATGATAATGCCTTCATTCAGGAACTTTTTGCAAAGTTGAAATCATCTACAGTTTCTGTAGAATCAAAGAAAAATATGGTAAAACTAGACGAACATTAGTTTATATGTGATCTTTTTATGGCTATGCATTGGCTCGATATTTTGACATCCAAGTTTTTTGGCGTTGCTTGCTGCCTTATTTTGTGTCATTTTTTTCCTTTCTTGTGTTTAATGTCATTGTTAGAGGTTTCTTCATTTAAACTGACCGCCTTGAGCTTGAACAGGTCTCTTTCTTGTACGAGTTCTGCAGCTTAAGCAAAAGCCTACCCATGGTTCAGCAGATTCGTTTGTTTAGGTTAGATTGTTTTGATTGTCTATGTATAAACACCGTTTAAACACATGTGTCATGTATTCTGTAGTTTTTCATGTTATGGCATGAGATAATATGCATTTCTATGGTATTCTGACCTTACTTGTTAATGGTTGTAGAGATCTAATTACTGAAGGTGTTTATGATATTGTCTCTGATGCATTGCGAAGTACAGACAAGCGGCTCATGCTCACCGGGTAAAGACATCTCTTTAATACCTTAGGGTATCGTCTTTCGTTCATTTTACCTTCAACCGGAACATGTCTCTGATGAACTGTATCTGGTTCATGCAGGACAGATATCCTCATTCTTTTCTTGAATCAGGATGCGGGTCTTCTTCGTAATTATGTTATACGGCCTGAAGGAAGTCATCTGATTGGGCTCCTTGTGCGTACTACCCAACTATATTCCCCTGAGATTCTTTTTTGCTTTCTTTTCGTTGAGGACATTCACTTGTGAAGTTATTTGGAAATAGATTACTGTCCGGTGCGTGAATCATTTGTAGAAATCCAATTACCCGGCTGTATGAATTTCTGATTTTGTCTTTCGGTGTATTGGCAAACGAATTAAAAGTTACTGTAAGAGCTGATACCATGTCTGTTATTATCTACAAGAGTTTCGAATAAGGAAGTAATTGTGAATAACACCCACCCTCTTAAACCTATATTGAGGGCGTCACTTAAATGAAGAGGAAACGAAATTAAAGAAGCTTTAGGGCTACCTGAAAAAGTACTGTAGTGTTTGCTTTGTAAGGTTCTAGTTCAAACCTAGCCTTAGCTGCCCCTTATTTACCAGCTCTGTGTGACGTTTCTTTTGATACTCAACATTAATGTATCTGTTGATTTTCAGGCTTGATAAATTTTATATGAGAAATCAAAGAAAGTTTTTACAAGCTAGCGGGCTTTGATTTAAAAGTTTAGTTCAATGTTGATCCTTATGTTCTCTCAGGTGAATGGACTGGTGACTGATTTTGGAGAGGACATGCACTGTCAGTTCCTTGAAATACTTCGCAGTTTACTGGATCCGTATGCCTTGACAGTTCCTCAGGTGAGTAACATGAATACATACCCTTTTGACTGTTTGTCGCTTGCAGTTATTAATAATTATGTGATGGTTTACTGTTCATTACATTAATGTTTGGTCATCTGTGTTATATTTCCTGTGAGGTTCTAGCAATCATGCTGTGTGATTTGTAATATGAAATAAAGATGGATGCTTTGTATCACCTGTCGAATTATGCTGGCTATAAGGTTTTGGTGGTTTTTATTCGGTCTTGATGCTTAGGTGGGCATAAGAACCTTTATATGCGCTTATCTGGTGGATGTCATGTACTCCCCCTGGGTTGGGTAATTGGGTTTGTGTGTTTGGACTTTTTTATATAGTTGAATAGTGTTTTTTACATCTTATGTGTGTTCCTTTTGTCTTCGTTCTGCCCGTGACTACAACTAAGTGCCCGAAGTATCGTAACTGTTTTAATTTCGAAGGTGTCCTTCATGTACATGTTTATCTTCCTAAAATTATATGTTCGATGTAAATGTTTTCATAGCCTCTGATATGTACTATCTTCTTGCAGCGAGATATTATCACTGAGGTTTTCTACGAAAAGCATTTGAGTCAGCTACTAACTGTTATTGTTTCATCATGCCCTGTGCAAGAAAGCGCTCAGTCAATCAGCCGATCTTCTGTTTCTGATGAGCATGTTGAAAGTAGCATTAGAAAACCGGAAATACTGTCCAATGTGTGTGAACTACTTTGTTTCTGTGTTCTTCACCATCCCTATAGAATAAAGTAAGTTTTCCATTAGCTGTGGTACCAATTTTAATCTCTTATAACAGTTTCATTATTCTTTTTGACCTGATATGTTTTCTGACTTCAGGAGCAACTTTCTTCTAAATAATGCTATAGAGAAAGTCTTGTATCTTACACGAAGGAGAGAAAAATATCTGGTGGTTGCTGCCGTTCGATTTGTTCGAATATTTCTGTCGCGTCATGTGAGTTTCCTTATCGTTGTTCTTTTTGGTAGCAATATTCATGTTTGAATGTGCATTTCTATTTTTCATTAGAAATATAAAAAAATGTATGCAGTAGAGGTTTGTTGAAAGTTTTGTGAATTAGTATGTAGTTGCAAACCAAAGAAATTCTGATAGTGCTAAATTTTGTATATGGGACCAATGAGTAGTTTTTTGCTCTATGAGTCAACTGGATCTGGAAACATTGTTATTGATATTAAGCAACACTCTCATAGCATCCAATTCAGTTATATAGTGTTTCACAATCCTCAAGTGTATACTTTCAACATCTCATGCAGTCTCATACACATTGTGCTAATATTTATTGTTTGGTAAAATCAATAGCTCGGACCTGCAGTATATCCATTTACTAGCGTCAAAATATAAATGATATTTATGGAAATATCAGCTCTAATTGTTTTTAGGTCTGCCACCATTTTGAAAAAAGCAGTTTAATAATATTCGGATAGTTGCAGGATGAGAATATGGTTACGCATTTTGTCAAGCACAACACTCTAAAACCTATTGTAGAAGCTTTCGTTGCTAATGGAAACCGCTATAATTTGCTCAACTCCACAGTCTTGGATCTTTTCGAGTACATCCACAAGGTAGTTAATGTCTTCTATATGTTTCCATCCCTTGATAAACTTTTGGGAGCTTGACTAGGTTACCATGATACATTTGGCGTAGGAAAACTTGAAGCCACTACTGAAGTATCTGGTAGATTCATTTTGGGATGAATTGGTCAAGTTTGAGCATTTTGCATCAGTACACTCTTTGAAAATTAAATATGACCAGGTATGTTTCCGTCTTTGATGCTGAATAAGCGTATTCTTGATGAATTATGAAGAGTTTTTTCTTTCTCTGGCAGTTGTTAGAGAAGAGAGAAACGGTAGACGATAGTAACTCTTTGGACACTAGAAAAAAAGGTGATGAGCGTGCTCTGGAGAAGGAAGAAGAGGAGTATTTCAACGAGGATAGGTTAGATCTATAAGACTAATCAATCCTCATATAGCTATCTTGTACATCATGGATTAGTTTAATCTGGTGAACTCATTTGAAAATATAATAGTGACGATGATGACACAGCGACTGCACGAACGCCTAACCCTCAGAAGGCACAGACCCGTCCTTCTTTACTGAAAGGAGTACCTGCGACTTCCCCTTTGATAAGGTAACCTATGATTTGTTAAGCAATGCATCGAGATATTAATTTGTGCAAGGTTTTTAAGTGTTTTGTTTAATGGTGTATGTTCTGGGGTGTTTACGCATAATCTCATTTTCTATTATTTTAGTTCAAAACCCACGGGGCTAGTTGACTATGAGGACGATGATGATGAAGATTACAGACCACCGCCTAAGAAACAGCCAGAGACTACTGAAGCTGATGATAACATAGTTGAATCTATTAGGCTTAAAAGGAAGCTGATCTCAACAGAAAAAGATTTTGTGGCTGTGAAGAAACAGAGAATAGGAAAAAACATGAAATCAAAAGATGGTATGTTTGCTGCTCTGTGCTCCACGTTAAGCCATGCAGTATTACCCAGCAAGAAAACTTCAAACCCGGTCCAAATTGTTCTCAAAAGTGAGAAGAAGGATAGGAATCCAAAGGAGGAAATCAAGCCTCGAGAAGATGAAATAGAAAATGGTAGAACCTCTCCTGAAGATAACAACAAAATATTGCCAATGGAAACCCACAATGAAGAAGAGTCGTCAGCATCAAGAGATGTTTCGTTCAATGTTTGTAGCAGCCATGAGAATGGTCAGTCTGGTGAGGATCAACAAATTGGCGGAGACGACCATGTCTTGATGTCACCTAGAACTTCTCTAGACATGGTCATAAATGGATCTTGAGTAGATACTGCATAAAAACCATTATTACACTCGCTCTTTGATGCAACCTTCCTGGCCAGAGAAGCTTGTTGCGGTGAACTGAAGTTCGAGTAGCAGATCCGAGAATGCATCAAGTTCTCCGTCAAGGAGTTCTGGTTTCCGAACAGGCATTCCTGTTTTTCTTCTTTTCATTATACATTTCATATGGTCCGGTCCCGTCATAGTCTTTTTAAAATTGAGTATATTTATCTAGCTCTGTGTTATGCATAAGGGAACCATAAGGGACAGGATATCTAGAACTGAAAGTAGCATGTCCTTGTGTCGCCTAGCAAAGTGTTCATTTTCGATTTTGTTGGGTTGGATAGTGAGGGAAAGTAGAGGCAGTCGACAGGATGGAATGAGTATTAGGTTAACTTGTGGTTGGCTATACGGGAAGAATCTCTCATGTACATTTTCTGTCATAATCAAGCATCTTTGTTAACTTTGTGTCTTCTAAAACCGATTCGGATCCAGTGCATCGAATTCATATTCTGAATCAAAAAGATCGAAAAATGAGATAGAAGTTTCGGTGCAGTTAGTGGGGTGACTGCACCGGATCAAATTCCTCTAAAACATCTTTTTCCTCATTTTAGTAGCTGAAAAAGTAATCTCCAAAAACTGCAAAATGTTCTGAGCTGAAGTAGATCGTTTGGAAAAATTATGGACAGAAACAGAACTCAATCTTGCATGTAACATCGTACATGTTACACAAAGAACACAACACAAAGAAACGACAATGGCCACTCATTTGCTCTGCATTCCAGAATCAAACTTCACCCGTAACAACATCTTCATTCAAAACTTCACCAATGTAGAAATGGCAAGACAATTACTAGCGATATGAGTCAGCTTTGTATTAAAATCAGCCGTAGGCGAAGTTTCGCCCCAATCATCTTCATACGCGCGTTATTACGCCGTAGTCGTCCAACGCAGCGCTAAGATTAATATTCACGCTTGCAATGTCCTTCGTCGTTCTAGCATTTTCAGCATCCTGCAAATTCTCCAATGCATCCGCATAATATTCATCAATATCCACAAATCGCGCTTTAATCTTCGAAAAAATAGGAGACGTTGAAAGTTTGCTTGCTCTGGCTGATTGCGTGTACTGCACGCAAGCCTTGATCACCATTTCAAGCATAGCTACTGGCATCATGTCTTCCATCCATAAAATGTGAAACTGTTGATTCACAAAGGTCCGGATCGTTTACTGTCGCTTTAGGAATGTTTAGAATCGGGGAGTTGGGGTCTCTTTGTCCTACAACTTGTTTTAACATGTCTCCAAATCTGTACTTGGTAGATTCTGCATCTCCATCAGGTGAGTCCACCGCCCCTGAGACCGACGCAGAACCTGATGCGGATTGTGATGACTTTTGCTCCGAAGAAGATGATGGTGGGGAAGGTGAGGAATGAGGATTGTTCCGCATTGGAACTTCCGGATGAGCCTGCTTTGTTACTTAAAGTTCCGCTTCACACAATTCGATTCCACTTGAGCAAGGTGGGATACTGCGAGAAGTGCAATGAAGTCGAAGACGCAGAACTTCAAGGATTGCTTAGGATTTTGCATAATTTTCGGAGAATGTGCCCTTTTTTTTCTTCTTCTGTAAAATAAGGTTTCGTTTGTTAGCGGAAAAAAAAGTGAGAAAAAGAAAATTTAAAAAAATATAATTTTCCCATAAAAAAGTTGTAAGGAAAATTTGATCTCATTTTTTTCTTCATTTTTTTCCCTTACAACGAAACACACATTTCATTTTCACTTAAAAATTTTCTTTAATTTTTCTTTCTCTTCTTTTTCCCCGCAACCAAATGAGACCTAAGTGAATGAGCTCAGAAGCCCCTATTGGACAACGAGGGGAATTTGGTCGTCTGAAAACAAACTTTAATTTTAGTTCTGGGCCAAAAAAACGGTTGAGATTTGGGAATTTCTGTTGAAAACTGGTTACATTGTTTTCTAAATTTAACTTTGTCATCAAACTCTTGCATTGAATTTGAATTTCCAAACACAGTCTTCGTCCGTGCAAAAATGTTTTCGTAATGCCACAGTTGATCATAATTCATAGAGAGAATTACATAAATAGTTTTCACAAGTACGAAGTCTCCAAAAACAGGACACAACAAGTTACAAGTAAAACATATGTCAGATGAGGCCTTGGAGGGCATTTGAAACAGAAGAAGCGTGACTTGGAAAGAGCTGGAGCGAGCGCAGGATGAGGATGTTTAACTTACTGCCTTGACGACAGTGACGGGGCATGTCGCATTGCTTACCAAATAGTTGCTTACACTGCCTAGTATAGCCCTGTAATGTTATTTCAAAAATGTAGATGAGCAGATTTGAAGAAAGGCTAGAACTTTGAAACTGAATGTTCAAATGAGCTGAAATTTGTATGAATAACCCAAACCTCTTGATTGTGCCAAGTCCTCTGCTGCCAACAATGAGACTGCTAAGAGGAATGTTATTGACTGCTTCGCATATCTTTTCGCGCGCATCTCCCCAGTAAATCTTCATCAGGACAACAGCCTACGTAAAAGAAACCCGAAAAACAAATTCAAATCTTTTTAGATACACGATGAAATTTTTTAGTACTAGAGAGGAAATGCAGCTGCATTGATGATCCTCTGTACCCCCTTTCGCGCAGCAGCAGATCTTGCAATGTTTAAAGTTTCCGCATCAGGATGAACTCCATATTTCTTCATTATAATCGTGTCTGAGAATTCAATCTCTGGTATGAAAGCTGTACGAATAAATAGTCAAATGTCACTGACAAAAACATCATTTTCCCCCAATGAACTGATCGTTCTGGCCTAAAGTTTCTCCAAAAATCAGATGAAATGAAAAGAAGAAAAAAAAATCTACAAAAAAAATTAATTTCCCAAGGAATTTCGACGAAAACTTTTCATTGTTTCCATTGAATTATTTTCACATGTTTTTTTTTTAAATGGAAGAAAAAGAAGATCATGATGGAGCTTACGAGATCCGGTGGTTTCCCAGAGTTGCATCTCGCCCTGCTCGTAGTCTCCTTCCGGAAGAACAACAATAAGAATGAGATGATCACCTTCCCTGACCAGATTTTCTACAGCCCATTTCAGTGCTTTGTTACCACAAGCTGAGAAATCAACAGCCACACCCACCCTTCTTTCTCCTCCTTCGCATTCCGCCATTTGATACAGAGATATTTTCAGAGTAACTACACACCCAATAGCTGTTTTATAAATGAAACAAAATTGAAAACTGCGCGGACAGTCAATGCTCACTGATTCATGCAAAATTTAAATAAATATATTCGTTTGATTTTGTTTTTTTAAAATTCTAGCATTTTCTAGTTTCTGTGCACTTATTATTTTTCACATTAAATATAAATATTTTCATAAATGCACCACAATGTTTTTGATTTGTCACGTAATTATGAAACTTTCTAAATAGCTTGAAACATTGACCTCTCAAATCAAATAGAATATCAAATTACTTTTTTTCTGTTTACAAATTTGGAAACCAGATTCCAAGCAACAAAAATAAATAAATTTATATTTAACTAATTATTATTTTATATAATACTAATAACTTTGAAAGATATTTATTACGTACGCTTCTTCTCCAACTAATTAACGAGAGAGGGTCGCACCTGTTCAAAACCTCTCAAGACACAACCACTCGGTTCGTCACGAACAACCCACGGTCGTACTCCTCCTCTGGCTGTGGAGGATTAAACTTTCCGGTGAAGAATCAAAGACGACGCAAACGCTGCCTCAATTGTCGCCCGACCATTGAAAGAGGATTTCGTTCTGATTCAGATGAGACTCTGCGACATTTTTTCGATCCACAATATTTGTTGGTGTAATATGAAGTTAAGGCTATGAAGGCGGCGGTGCAGATCCGATGGTTTGAACCGGAGGTGTAATCGCATGACGGTATCGTATGGTGGTGGTGTTGGTTGATGTACGCGGCTCTTGCTTCGGGTTTGATTTCTAAGATTTCTGTTATCAGATTGTAGTGGTGTTTGATTGCAACGGGTGTCGGGTTGCAACGGAGGATGGTTGTGACGGCGACGACCCTCTCAAAATACTTTAACACACGCGCGGTGACCGAGTATGGAGCATTTGAAATGACTGATTTCTATTCTACGTTACTCCTCTAATGTGGAACCCAGTTAAAATTCTTTCCTCATCTGCGACTGAATTCTGCGAAGCATCCGGCGATTGCTCTTAATTTATTTATATTTTTTTGTTATTAATTTTTTTTTTGGATATCTAAAACAATTTTGATCTTTTCACTTTTTATTTTGTCATAACATACATTAATCCTGTTTTCGAGCTAAATTCTCATTTTGTATACAATACTGTATATTTTGATTTCCTATCATTTTAAAAATTGTACGTAATTAAAAAAAAAATATTGTGTACGTATTTGGCTACAATAGCCACCTCTCTATCTTCCGATGACTCCCTATCAAAACAATACGACAGCGTGTAATCAGGCAATTATTGAATACCCAAACTACCCATCTAGCGTCCGATAATTTACTTCCACAGTTGAGTAAATGCCACATCACTCAGATGTTCATCTGAAACTAACTGGTGGACAGAATCAATGCTCCAAACCCTAACACCACCAACACTGCTGACTCACTTCACTCTCATCGTTATCATCGCATCTCAAACCTTGGAGTGATTCCGATGGCTTTCTGGTGGCCGTTGCTCTTAATCGTCTTTATGTGTTGTTGATTTTTATGTGTTGTTGATTTACCTAATTTACCGATTAACGGACTTTTAGGCTCTATTTGGTTGCGAGAAAAAAGAAGAGGATAGGAAAATTTTGAATGAAAATAAAATTATGTGTTTGGTTGTAAGGGAAAAAATGTAAAAAATAGGCAAATTGAGATTAAATTTTTCTTACAACTTTATCATGGGAAAATTATTTTTTTTAATTTTTCCTCTCCTTTCTTTTTTCCCAGCAACCAAACAGGCCTAAGAATAAAATACTCTACAACCACAAAGCAGTGTAACAAGTCAACACTCAACACTGCCTAAAATAGCAAGTAACAACACTCTAAAACGGTGCAGTGCAAGTGCAACACTCTAACACACTCAAATATAGCAACCGTGCAACACTGTCTAAATTCTACTAAAACATGTTCAGCAAGTCAACAGCCAACAATATCATAATAAAACATGTTCAGCAAATCAGCATGCAGCAGATGAAAAGTGTTTTCAGGCCCTGTCTCTGGTAAGTTGTAGGGGCCTTCTTTGCAGCCTCAGGCCCTCAGCAGTGCAGCAAGTCATCAACAATCACAAAACAGATGAAAGCACAAAAGCAGTCTTGCAACTTCTATGTTCTTACCTCCACTTTCAACAACCTACGAAATAAAACATGTTTCCATTACCAACTCAGTCCCACTTGAATATTATGCGGAAAATTAAGTAGTTGAACTATGCAATTGCTCTATGCAGTAATTTCAAATAACAGACAATCTCACAAGTCGCAGAGATATATTGTACAAAATTTAACGCTTCAAGAAACCCCAACCGCCACCGTCTTGCCTCTCAACGACGAAACCGCTCCGTCGGCTGCTGCTGCTGCTGCATCGATTACATCGCTTCTCAAGCCCTCGCTTTTATCGATCCTGATGTTTATGTCTGGGTTCGGTTGAGATGTTGATTTCGATTTTTGGAGAAAGGGTTCGGTTGAGATCCTCTTTCATGTTGTAACCCTAATAACTGACTCCTATCTCCGTTAATTTCAACATGAGGTTTGAGACTCGGCTATGGAGAGTGAGATGGTTGTGGTTGTGAAGGCAATGAAGAATCCTAGAAGTGCGTTGTGCAAGACTTCATTCATGGTTATGGTGATCACCTCCCCCAACCGACGCCGTCATTACTATGGAGAAATTTTGGTCCGTTGGAACGGCTTGGAAATGAGCAATTTGGGTCGAATGACTGGTTACTCCACTAACTTGTACCCGGTCAAAATTCTCCTCTTTTGTAGAGCCGCTTTGTGAGAGTAAGGCTCTGTTCTTTTGACATTAATTTAAAGTCAGTTCAGGTCAACTGATAAATATTTACTATTTTTAAAATT
>JAWWMW010064899.1:0-15626 GCA_035048345.1 Echeveria elegans | reverse complement strand
TTTTAAAATTTAAATAATTTTTTATGAAGTTTTATAATAAATTGTAAAAAATATTAAAGTAAATCAAAAGAAAACTAATTTTAAATCATTATTGTTTTAATAAATTTAAAACTAAATGAGTTACTTTTTAATATTTATTTTCCAAAGTTTGGCATGTTTTTAAGTTTTTTTGCTATTTTATAATGAATTTCTTTTAATAAATTATAAATAGGTCGGTGTTTTTAAATTTATTTGGGTGGCTTTTGGTAAAAAAAAAAATTAACGGGTGGTAATTGGTAATATCACATTTTACGGGTGGCTATTAGAAAAACTCGTATTTTACGGGTGGTTTCCGGTAATTAATCTAAATTTATAAGTAGATCACTTATGTCAACATGAGGGGGAGCTTCGCGTCGCTGCACTCTTTTTCCCTTAAGTTGATTTTTATCCCAATGAGTTTTTTCAACTGAGGTTTTTAACGAGACGGCATAAAACGCTTAATGTGCATTCCAGGGGGAGTGTTATGAAATGGTCTGCACATGGAGAGGGTTGAAAGTTTTGAAACGTGGGACCCACATGTGGGGCCCACACCTAAGAAAATATTACACCCGTTGTCTGCTTCTCTTCAGTATAAAAGGAGCCTTTGGGGGAAAGAAAAGAGCACACCTTCGCCTCCTCTTTCTCTCTTAAATTTCAAATATATTTCAGTTCTTTTGAGTCCCAACGAGTTTCCAAATTCTCAAGTTTTCTAAAGGTATTTATAACAGAATTGACATTTATCTAAGAGTAATTGTGGAAAACGCATACTATAATGTCGCTTTTGCAGAAAACACATAAGATAACAACTAATTACTAAAAACACATCAGATAACAAATCGTTGATAAGATGAAGTTGTTTTTAAAGAAGAGTCTGGATACAGTGAGAATCATTCTTACCTTAAAACATAGGAACCATCAAAATTCTCTCTTATATGCTCACAACTCATATTGTAATGAACATAAGTTTTTCATATTTTCTTGATGAATACTGGTCTGTGAGATTATAATTAATGAAAGCACTAATAAAAAATGGCCAATATGGGGTGGTTTAGTGGAGAACTCCTTATCTTGGAAACTCAATGTCAAGAGTTGAAACATAACCTTTGGAGTCATTCTTCCCACTTAGGTGTGGAAGCTGTTTATTCTTCCTACTACTAGGTATAGAAGGTTGTTATTCTTCACATTGCAGGTGGAAGGCGTGTTATTCAGCTCTTGTGGCGTGTGGTTCAGCAGCTAAGATGAAGTTTGCTATTGATGCGGAGAGCCTTGTGTTCACTTACATAGGTAATTAATGTTAATGCTTAAGTCGAAGTCATCTAAGATTGGGTGAACCTCCTTGAGTATTAGAGTTTCATTAGAATAGATAAACATTGATGAAAGTTAAATGTAAGTCATATACCCACATCACAAAAAAGTACTAATAAAATGTGAAAATAATATAAAAGCCCTTCATGCACAAAAAAATACAATGATCCTCACGTTAAGTTTGATCTCATTTTATTTAAATTTTGTACTAAAGAACGGATTTCTTGTAACTCAAAGAGACAATTACGAATGAAACTAAATAGATCATCTAGTCATTCCAAAACAATAATTCATCCACGAGATAAAAGATAATTTTTGTATCAGGATAGAGAGTTGTCGAGGGGATCCAACCCATGGCCTCAGCCCACCTCACCTGTGCTACCTTGATCAACCGATCCGTTCTTCCTCCAAAACCTCCTAAAAACTCCCTAATAAAAGATTTTAAAATAAGTCCATTAGCAATACAACTAGCTGCATGCTAGAAATCTTCTTTTGCTCTACTCTTCTACCTGCCTCCCCAAACCTCACCACTGTATATTTCCCAACAAAAGGTGACACAAAGGACAAATCCACACAAATCCCTACCGTCACCCCATTCAGGCACCAATATGTTTGCATGCTTCTCCCCGCCCTCAGGAAGGCAAGCCACCTCCAGCCTAGGCTCCATGTTAGCCTCTCTAAAAAAAGTGATGTGGGGAGTCTTCTGTTTGCTTACATAATCATTAATGTTAATGCTTCGATCGAAGTTTTCAAAAACTGGGTGGACCTCCTTGAGGATGAGAGTTTCATTAGAATAGATAAAAAATTGAAGAAAGTTAAATGTAGCTCATATACCCACAAAAAATACAAATAAAATAAAAACAAATATAAAAGCACTTATGTTCTTTCATGCACGCAAAAAAAATATGACGATCCTTACGTTAAGTTTGATCTCATTTGATCAAAATTTTGTACACTAATAGCTTATTATCAATAATGAACGGATTTCTTATAACTCAAATTGACAATTACAAATGAAAATAAACAGATCATCCAGTCATTCCAAAACTAAAAATACATCCGCTAAAGCCTTCCAAGAGACAGGATAATTTTTGTTTCAAGATAGAGAGAGTTTTTGAGGGCTCTAAACCCTTAGCCTTAGCCCAACTCGCCGCCAATGTCTTCATAAGTCGATCATCGCTTCCTCAAAAAGTTGTTGCTGCATTGATGAACAAATTATATAAAGTTGCACAGGACTTAAACTCCAGCTAGCATTGAGGGGAATAACTAGATACCTGCTGTAGACGCTCATGCACCACCTCCTCTTCCACCAGCCGTCTTTGGAAAGCACCTTCTATTAATGGAGCCTCATCTTCCCTTTTCGTTCGTTCAAGATAATGCGTGTTTTTTTGCCAGTTTTTGCAACTTCTTTTCCATTTCTTGCCTCTCCCGGGCAGTTGCTCTGTCGAGCAAGTGTGACTTACACCCTCAATTATTGGCCTCTTTCTTTTCTTCCTCCAACAATTTTCAGCTTCCTGAAGCATAGCTTGTGCCTCTTCAAGTTCTCGTTCCTCGATCTCTTACAGGATTCTTTGGTTCTTCCTTTGTTCAGAATCGGCAGCAAGCCTTTTCTGCTCCTTCGGTTAATTTTTTTGAAGCCTCAATCTCTTTGTCTCTTCCTCGCGTCCCTGCGGCATAAACAACCAGTTAAAAGATATACCAACATTTTAAGTTGAATGAGACCTAAACGTAAGAAAATGTGTATACCATTTCCAAAAGCTGTCTTTCTTGTTCTTCTTTGCGCTTCTCAATTATCGATTTTCGAGCAAGAAGTCACTTGTGCTCCTTATCCACCGTCTCTGAAAGACCAGGAAGGATTTCAGCTTAGCTTTGAAGATTTCTTGGAAGGAGGATATGTGCGGGCTCTCGCCTGGCTCAGAAACTCAGCAAATATACTCAAGTGGTCACGGAGGCCATCAGCTTCAAGACCCTACTGTAACAAGTAATGCTTCTCAGAATACACATGTATCGCAACCACTTGAGAGTATGTATTCCTAATTAATAATAACACGGAACACAAGGAACAAAAAATAATAATTCCTGTTCAGAATAACCAGAGAATTACTTTCTGAAAGAAATGAGTAGGAACAGAAGGATGGTATCATCAGAATCGGGCAAAACTTCGACACGCGATACGCATAAAAAATCAGCATATCTCGCAACTCGGGTTATATTACAGAAAAAAAGAGAAGCAACAACTCCTTTAATGTGGTCAACTTTCACGGATAAGATCATAAGAAAATCTGCCTTACTGCCTCAACAAAAAAATCTTCTCCACAATGGAGAAATCAAAGTCGACAAACCGATGAGGCTATCAACTGCAATCTTTCTGGTTTAAAATCTTATTAAAGTTTTTCTGTAGAATGAACAGCTTCAGCCACGCATACGCATGGTGCAAGTGACTGATGATTTTGGAGTTTTCTTGACCATGCACATAAGACCCTAAATATCATCTACTGACCAAAATGCTTCCTGTAGAAATAATAGAGAATGCATTGGCAATAGAAGTAATAAGAATGGGAACACGGCCTTTAGGAGGCTTTCAATATTATAATTTATAGATCACAAGAACAGATAATAAAAGAGCAAACTTCAAATTCTGTAATTTCATACATAACAGTAAAACACTATACAGAGAATGGACAGTATTCAGATATATCAGTCCACTGAATTGAAACAGAGAAACTTTCATAACATCTATTAAAGGAAAAGGCTTGGGATGTAAACTTGACACAGTTCAATTTCAGTAGCGAACTTTCAGCTGCTTCATTCTCGTATCAAGATAAAGCTGCACGCATTCTGGTGCAGAAATATCCGGTCTCGGTATTTGTTAAAATTCACAAGATGATTTCTTATGACAGTGACCAGCTAAGTAACTCTTTTTACATCGTTTTTTGAGGTGTAAAATCAAAATCAACAGCTTCAATCTTCAAATCCTATAAATATAGCCGGCGAACCGACAGCAAAGCTAACTAAGAAAAGATATCCAACATTTTCATGAACAGCTGTCAAGCACTGTCCTGTAGCGATATTTACGTCTCTCCTCCAGCTTTAAATTATTGCACAATACATCAAGCACGGTTCTCCCACACGAACTTGAACAAGTGGTTACTAGTTCGCGGTCTGACCTGTCTTTACCCTTTTCACCACTGACGTAGCAAAGCATCAGATCTTCTGGCCGTTGATCAGCCTCAAGATCGTCTAGGCTTCTTCCAATGCTTTGATTACTTCCTCCATAGAAGTTACATTTACTTCCTGACAGACTATTCTATATTGAATCAATCCATCCTTTGCAAACCTATCATTCCTCATTTCAACACAGAGTTCAAAATACTTGAACATTATCTTTTTCTGCCAATTTTTGTGCCTCTTGGAGGTTATAATATCAGAGCATCCAGTTTCTGCCCGACATTGATCAACTCTGCCATCATTGAATAAGAAAGCTTTCAGTATAGCAAGCCGAAGCAAACTGAGTCCATCTAAGACCCTAGTATTGTGGAATATAAAAGCACATGCAGATACACAAAACAATCTCAATGCAACACATAGCTTAAAGCTTTTGTATCCCAGCTAGCACTCAGTATCCAAAATGGAGACTAAAAGCCCAGCGGCCAGGCATTATTAGATAGCATAATAGTCCCAGTGAAACTGTATTGACTATTAGTAATTTGCTTAATCCGGACATGGAAAGAAGCAAACAAACTGACAATCTACATGTATCCATAACTTAGAGCTTAGTCGATGATGATAAAAATTTATTGGCCAATTATTAGGCATTAAAAGACAAATATACAAAACAAAAGAAAAGGTACAGAATTATCACCTCCAGCTTGCTTCAATGCATTTGCTAGCTTGGCAAACGAGTCGACATGTTGTACTAATCAGTTTAGCACTGGATGAGATTCAGTAAATACAAAAAAAATTAGTCAAAGAAATACTCATGGATTGTATATAGCACTGTGAAGCATCTCAAACATACTTCAGCCAATAGCCTAGGAAAAGTGAACATAAACAGTCATTCATCTTTAAGAACCAACCGCTTCTGGTGACGTTTTGTTACTTGAAAAATCTCAAAGCCAACTCGACAACCATGTGTATGTGATTTACAATGCTAATGCATGGAGATAATAATACTAGCTCTGGTCATCTGGTTTGACTTGATGCGATGAAGAGGAATGGAAGAAGAGGCAGATAGCTGAGATATCATCTGTTGCGTATCCTCGCCTTTTATGCTTCCACGCACGGGCTGCACATTCGACTAAACGCTTGGCTGTCTTAGCCCTGTCTGTCGTTGTTGACACTATTTCAACTGCTTCTTGGTTCGAGACCACATCCCATACCTACAAGTATCAAAACGTTATTTACACATTCTTGTTTGTTATTATGCGCCGAAAAGGGAATGATGTTCCAATGGGGAAAGTAATTTATACCCCATCGGTTGCGAGGATGACGAATTGGTCTCTTGAGGTGATTAGTCTTTGCGTGACATCAGGCACTGAGATCAGTCCGTGGTCCTTGACGCAGTAGTCTCCCAATGCTCTGGACATGGCTAGTCCTGGAGACTCTCGGTGAGGAAGCCACACTCTATAAACGCCTGGCTCGTCTTCAAGGCAGAAGACTCGACCATTGCATTGTGTTATTCTCTCAGCTTCCTCTGCTCAAACAGACTCAGCTAGTCGGCAGTCGATAGATTATTGAAAATTGTCAGGGAGAGGTTAGGGTCGAAACTTACGAGGTATGTTTGGTTTGAAGTCAACTGTGAGCTGGACGGAAACTAGGCTGCCATCTTCTGAAGTGGTTCCAAGGACTGCGCGTGAGTCGCCAACATTAGCGATGATCAACATAGCTCCCTAAAGTTTAAGATGTTAGACTTATCAGTCAACAAAAACTACAGTAAAATGAAGCAAAAACTCTAATCTGAGAATGAAATTTACCTGTCGAACTATTGACAATGCAGTGGTTCCGCTGAAACACGAATCAAATTTACGTTGCGGCAGCACAAGTCTTGATGAATGATTTGATTCCATATATTAAATTTCTGTAGCTTGGTATCGGAGTTCAAGTCAAAATCTTGAACAACGGATGTATGAGCCAGAGTCTCCTGCCAATGGCAAAGTAAAGACGCAGGCAGGGACTCTCTGTCCCTCTTTGCCACGAAATGTCCCCATTGTCCATGCCCGTCGAATACCCCGCAAAATATCATATCCTCTTGGCACCCAAATTCCTGAAACTCAAACAAACCACACGTTTCAGAATCCCGCAAAAAAACGTTGCTCTTGAGTCTCAATTAAGCCATTAAAGTAATAAGGTTATACATACCTCCCACGCAAACAAGCAGTCTTGATTAGCGCCTTTCTCACCCCTTCTGGAAAAAAGTGATGCAAAGTTATGCGAATCATCAACATTTAGCGCACCAGAAGAGTGCAAAATCTTTGCATTCTTCTTAGCTTCCTTCATCAATTCGTCCACGCACTCTCTTCTACCTCCACAAGTCTCATTACTCTTCCCTTTTTTCATGACAAAGACCTCGCTAGCCCAGTAAACATATCTGAAAACTGACCCATGGTCCTTTCGCCTCCCTTAAATCACTAGATCCCCCAACAAACCACCCCTTCCAATGTCCCAAATCCCACTGTACACAAAACACACACAAACCATGAATTTTATAACAAAGGTGAAAACTTTCTTAGATTCAAGACGTTAAAGTAGTGATTTGCAATGCATCTAACAAAAAGAGAGCAACACAATTGCTTCAAGAAAGGAGACACAACAGTGCTTGTAATTTGTAAAGACAGAATATTCCTATCCATTCATGGATTTCCAACTCTCTAAAAACACTAAAGTTCAAATCTTTTCATCAGAATATAACAATCAGTCAAATGGGTATCTTAGAAACCATCAAACTCAAACCCAAACTCAATATTCATATTCTCAACCGAACACAACAAATAAATTTAAGGTCTAAGAATATACCACACTAGACATCATCACACAAAACACAACTAAACATAGTAAAATTTGAAATCAAAACTTACAAGTTTAAAGTTAAAACTCAGGTGGGATTGATCAGAGGAGGTTTAAGCATGGCCTGAGTTTGGCCAGAATCGAGAGGGTATAGCTAAGTTCTTGAAAAACCATTAGTGCACGGTTTGAATAACAACATAACTGGAACTTCATGATTGTGATTTTTGATTTTGTAAGATGATTTTTTGAGGTGATGAAGAATACTTAGATGATAGAGAGAAGAAGGGAGAAGAATACAAAGAGGGAAAAAAAAAAAAACTGGTGTTGTATGTAAAAGACAGAAAGCAATAGTAGAGCTTCTGTTTTATAATGATGCAAATCAACAATACAACACAAAAAACCAAAGAGATTTTGTTTGAAGTTTTTCAATCATTTAAGCCACATGAATTTATATATATATATATGGGCAGGGATCAGGTACAAAAATGACAAAATATAAAAAGTATAAAGAGATCATAACCGTTGATGTACCTTCTAATCAGATTATCCAATTAATATCCATTTAAATATAATAAAAATGATTATTCAATGGTTGAGGGTATTTAAGACATTTTGATCTGATTTATATGAGAATTATAAAACTCAAATAGGGGACAGAAAAAACTGAACATGAAAAAGTACATCAGATTCATGAATTATGTACATCAAACCAGGGACATGAATTTCATATCTCATCTCTTTCCGATCAGCATGATGTTGTCTCTTCAAACGTATTTTTTTACAGTCAAATGAGAAGAATATTCATTAAAAATGTCGAATAAGACATTAAGAATTAATGTAAATACTGTGTTTCCATATTGCCCCTTTTTAAATTTAAATATCATTTAATATTATGATTTAATCTGGGACGTAGGATGAAACTAATGAATAAACATGATCTTTTTATACTTTTTATTTTAAACACCCCTTTTTATTTGATTCACTCTTTTAAATTATTGTCAACTCTAACCCTGACAAATATTTTACACGTCAATCGGTCAAACAAGGTAATTTGTTTGTCAAATTTGCTAGTGCATATTGAATCATACTTTAATGCGACTCATATTGAACTAGTCTAATCTGATCTAAAAGTCCATACTTAGGTCTTGGTTCATGTTTCAATATAAGTTAGTTATTCTTTCTCTTCACTAAGTGATGTGAGATAATTCTCAGCTAACCTTCAAATTACTTAGCACACTTCCTTCAGTTGAGTAATTGTGCATGCTATGATGCAAAACTCCAAAATCAATACTAACAATCCATCACCTTAACCATTCCACTCGCATACAAATACGAGTCCTTTGGCTAGCCGCAACTTTCAATACATCGCTGCAGACACATAGGAGTCCTTTGGCTAGCTACGACTTTCAATAGCAATGATTTCCAAATGAATTGCATCACCCACATCCACAAATTGGGCCCAGGTCGAGCCCGCTCTGATATCATGTCAATTTCCTTAGCTCATATTGACCCAAAAGCACATGCTTACATGTATTGGTTCATGACTCAATATAAGCTATATACTCTTTCTTCACTATGTGATGTGAGACAATTCTCAACTGACTTTCATACTATTAATATTATCGATAATTATTTAGTAATAAGGCTTTTGCCATTTATATGTTTCCTATAAATACCTTATGTTATGCATTATGTACACTTATCATTTGCATTAATAAAATCCTAGCCCATTCACTTCTTTGTTTTCTACATGTTATCAAGAGCCATTATCGATTAGACGCGCTCAGATTAGTTAGCATGATGGTCGGATTGCATGGTATCAACTAATTTTGTTTAGTAATCGTGTTCCGTCGGCTTCAGATTTCTAGGATTTTGCCATCTTCGTTTCTCTTCTCTGTTACGATTATAACCTTTTTATTGCTTCGACATTGCATATTCGTTATGACTACAGGGAATGACGATTCACGACAAGCTATCAACATTCAATTGAATTGACATAATTATCTTATTGGAGTTATGTTATGAAGAACTTTGCGTTTGGCAAAAAGTTGCAGGGTTTTGTTACGGTAGACCTAAAGAAGCCGATTAATTCAAATCATGATAAATATGATGAGTAGTTTTCTGTTTGGCAGGTTAACGATTTAAATAGTATCATTGGATTAGCAATTCAGTGTAGTAGTTCATCAGTGTTCACTTTGCAAAGTTTAAAATGGCTAAGAAAATTTGAGATTACTCGGAGATACTATATACTAAATCAAAAATTTTAAAGCAGTGCCAATTAGATAATGATATATAGGCTCTACAACAAGGTTCTATGACGATTCATGAATTTTATTCGGGTATGAATACTTTCTGGGAGCAACCTGCAATGACCAAATATGCAGAGCTGCGGGTTTCGCTGCTAACAATGCTCGAAGAGAGGAGCAAAAGCTTGTCTAGTTTTTTTTATGACTCTTCGTAATGAATTTGAGGGTATACATGGTAGTATTCTGCATTGGAATCCTCTTCCGAGTGTTGATTAGGTAGTGAATCTCTTCCTGATAATTTTGTTTTGATGCTCGTAAGCCTAGTGATAAAAAGAATGGGCCTAGAATTGCAAAAGACAAATATAGCTATCACAAGAAGAATGGTTAGTGGAAGGGTCCGTGTCCATGAATGTTATCGAAATTCCAATAAGGTAGCCAGCATAGACAATCAGCGTTACCTTCCACTACAACAATTGCCTCATTTAGTGATTTTGGAACTTCTAAGTGTCCTGATTTGGCTGTTTAGATAGAGCAGTTTCAGAAATTCATTGCCTCACAATCTCATGTTATGTTTGTTTCTCCTTAGTCAGGTTTGCACTCCGGCAACAAATCATGTATATCTTATCTTACCTGAATTCTTGATTCTAGTGTTTTGCGTCATATTTTAAATGAATCCAATTCTTTTGTGTCAGTTACATCTGCTTCTTCATAATCCATTATGATTGATGATGACATTCATATGTCAGTAACATGAATTGGCTCTGTTTGTCCTCCCTTTATGTATCTATCATGTTCCTAATATGACGTTAAACCTTGCATCTGTTGGTCATTTATGTGACTCCGGCTTACTTATTTTCTTATCTCGTTCTTTTTGTTATGGGTAGAATTCTATTTCCAAGAAGTTGATTGGGACAGGTCATAGGCAGGAGGACTTTATGTGTTGGATCAGCTAAAAGTACATGAGGTTGCAGCATCTAGTGTCGATTTATCTTCTTTTCATCTTACTCTTTTGTCTAATTTTTATTTGGGGAATTCACGTCCAAAACATTTCTTTGAGTTACATTTGAAGTATTTGGCTTCAACGGGAGTGTTGGATAAATTAAAAACTCATAATATTTCTGATTGTCGTCGATGCAAGTTAGCTTAATTTTCTGTGTTGACTTCTAGTAAAAGTTCTTTTGTTTCACTTTCACCATTTGATTTGATACACTCTAACGTACGAGATCCTTCACATGTTCCTATAAAAGGTGGATCTCGATATTATGTGTCATTCATTGATGAATGTACTTGTTTTTGCTGGATAATCTCATTAGCAATTGTTAAATCTATCTTTGATACTCTAACTTTCATCGCCAACATCTTCTTCTAGAGGAGTTCACCTCCTAATTACTAAATGGATTTGATACTGAACATGATTAACTTGTTGAATCTGACTCGGCTCGTGACCCACCGATGCCCATCCGTGACCTGTATGCACGCATTCTCTCCACTAAACGTCGTATTGAGAGTTGTCGAGCGACTGAGTTCAACTCTATTACCCACTCAGCCGATGTAGTTTGCTTTGGTGAACGCTCATCTCACTCCACAAAATCATTCCACCTATCAGTCCCAACCACAGCTCTACAGCCAGATCCACCTCCTCACGAAACACAACTGACCATACTAGTCAAAAGTTTGGATCTCAACTAGTCTGCCAACTGTCTGATGAGATAGAACAAATAACGTCTAAATGCTTCAGAAGATTTCAAAATGATTTTCTTGTTATCAATAATGATGGTCGCTTCAAGTCTCACCAACTATCTATGGTCAACCAAGTGGATCAGGGACATACCCTTTTTTAGGTGCGGAGCCAGAAATTTCCTTGCGTGAGGTTGAATATATAAGGAGTTCGGGGGCAGTGTTCCCGAATTTTTTTTGGAACACTACAAGCTAATAGATGATTCAGTTCCATAAAGGTCAAGAAAATAAGGGAAAAGTCATATAATTTACACATAAATTATTCATATCAGTTCAACAAAAGCATCACGGCCCTTTAACAAAAGCATATCAAGCCAAGTATAGTAATCATGTCAAACATCTCTAAAACCTCTATTATCATTTCCATATTTTATTTTTGGAAAGGCATGACTCATGACCTTTTGGTTGACAAAGACCTTTAGCTACATATTCTCAACGAATAAGATCTCGAATATTCACTTCAAAGTTATCAATCAAATTTTGCAATCCGGGATCGGAAACAATATCACTTTCATTAAAACTAAGTTGGTCTGATCCTTATGTATCACTGTCAACACTACCGCTAGAAGAACCAATTGAAATTGTAGGTCGTTTGATTAAAAACTTGTCTGTTAAGCACCTAAATGTAAAATGAGTCAAAAGACCAAAACAAAATCACAATAAGCTAGCTGAAACCAAATATGACTTGCAAACTACCACAGTCCAAAAAAACTAAACAACTAATTACCCTCAACCTCAATTATAAAACCATATAAACATTCTTCATTTCAAGCTGCAATCGAAATGATAAATTCACCAGCATTAAATTCTTAAACTCATCTGATAACTCAAATCATGAAATCAAAAAATAAAATTATGCAAAATTAATTAGGAAAGAAACCCTAACCTGCTTTACGTATGCTCACTGTGCTCAGTCTCCCTCTCGCAGTCTCACCGACCTCTCGCGATCTCACCTCGGCCTCCCTCTCGCGTCCGCCTTCTCGCGCGTTGCCCGTCCGCCATCTCGCTCGCCGCTCGTCTCTGCTATCTCGCTCTCGATCTGTCATTTCTCGATTCGTTTTGTTTTTTAATGTTTCGTAACAAAACGACGTCGTTTTGATGTTTAATAGAACGACGTCGTTTTGATACGAAAAAAGAAAAAAGAGAAAAGATCGACCGGAGAAGAGGAAGTGGGGCGGATGCAGGGTGGCGGGGCACATTCTTCGACGGAAAGGCACGATAGTCGGCATATTTTCTGGCCACGGTGGGGTCTGCTGACCCCACCTGGCTCCGCCCCTTCCCTTTTTCATACTAATGCAAGTTGGTATATGGATACCAGAGCTACTGATCACCTAACCAACAATGTTGGAAGAATTAAATCAAATAAGGATTGTCACGGAAGTGAACAAGTCCACACCGCCGACAGATCAAGTATTTCTATCCGTCATGTTGGTCATGCTATTCTGCTTATTCATTTGACTTAACAGCTTCACTTGCATGTTCCTAATGTCACCAAAAACCTATTATCTGCCGTAAACTTACCTAAGATAACAATGTCTTTGTTGAGTTTCATCCTAATAGTGTACTTGTGAAGGATGTGGACACAAGAACCACAATAAGTATTGGGCACTATCGGAACGATCTATACACTCTGGATGTGCCAGTGATCAAAAAAGTCATCACCAGTATCAAGGTCACCAGTCTTGTGGCATGCTCGACTATGTCATCCATCTTCCCAAGTTGTTCAACACATACTTCGAACTTTTCAATTTCCTTCATAATCAAATTAGACTGATGTCATTTGCGATGCTGGTAGACAATGGAAAATCTATCAACTAGCATTTTCAATGTCGACCAGTGCAACATCATCTCCATTAGAATGAATTCTATCGGATGGCTGGAATCCTGCCCAAACATCAGTCAATGGACACAACCAGTGTTATAAGAATCAGATCGAACCGGTCGGTTCGATCGGTTGAACCATAAACCGGACATGCATTGGACCGATCAAGATATAATCAAAACCGGTTGAACCAGCGATTTTTTGAGAAAACCGGTGGTCAGACCGATTTTGTGGGCATTAGTTTTCCCAAAAACAATGCACACAATGAATTCGAGTCACTCTAACATCCTAACTAATTACGCTAATTTTATTTGTTGACTGTATAAGTCATAAATGAATATATTATCATATAATCTTGTATCATTTATCTACTTTTCAATAATTTTATATAATTTATATAATACTAATTTTTAAATTAATTTGTGCATTGACCCACTGTTCAACCCGATTGAACCACTGACTCGTTGAGCCGATAAGGTCATAGAATCGATCAACGGGTCGTTCTTACAACACCAGACACAACTATTATGTCAGTTTTGATTGATGCCTATAGTTGTTTCACCTAGATTTACTTGCTCAAACAAACAAAAAAGTGATGTAATTGATGTTTTTTTAAGTTCCAAACATATGTTAAGCGACTACTCAAACATAAAATTCTTCCTGGCCAAACAGATTGGGCAGGAGAATATGTCAAACTTCATGCATTTTTTTGATAAACTCGGCATTAAACAAAGCACCATCCACATTACACTTATTAAAAAAAATGTCAAGTTTCTTCGTCAATCAACCCCATTCCACTTATTAAAAAAAGATTTCATAACCGTTCCACTGAGAATAAGTTTCAAACCCAACAAAGCACCATCCACCTTAAACACTCATGCCACCACAAAAATGCCATCACTCAACCTGCTTGTCATGCCACTTTACAACGCCGTAAAACACGATCTCGATATGAGTTCCAGAACGCACCTTAGATACACTGGACTGCCTAAGCAACAAGAAACACAAAGCTCCATAGCCGCGTTTATAGGAGCTCATTTTATCCAATTTACCGTGTCAGGTCAAAGTACATCATCTGTGAATGATCCAAACAAAAGCAAAAAAGAGAGTGAAAAAAACTGATTCCAGGCAGCCCAGACCTGGAGGACTTCTTGGCTCGCTTGGAAACTTCTTTAAACTTGCTTTGAAAAAACCTAACAAAGAATCAACGCTACTCTCCGCCTCATCTTCATCATCGTTCTCCTCATCAATCAACACATCTCCACCCGAAAAACGACTCCACCATCTCATCAGATCCATCACTCATCGATCCATTCAGTTTAAAGATCAAATAATTTCAAACACTAACTCAAAAATCAATCGGGTGCTACGATGCTGAGTTTAAGCAAGCGAGACGAACCTTTAAGAGGCGAGTCTAGGGCTTTTGAAGCGAGAGGAGCTGCGAAAGTTGAGAATTGAACGGCGCCGAAGGAAGGGAGAAGCGGTTAGTTCGGACAATGATGGTGAGGGCAGCCACCGGTGGTTAACGACGACGGAGAATCGAAGCTCCCGCCATTTGATAATTCGGCATTTTCAAAAAACAGGACGAATTAACGACTTAATTTCAAATCTGACGAAATTTTTTTTTCCTTATCTTCATTTGTTTTACCTAAACTATTTTCCGCTTAATTTTTTATTTTTATTTTAATATTAATTTTTTAATATTTTTAAATTTAAATTTAATTTTAAATTTAAATTTTTTTATTTTTAATTTTCAATATTTAATATTTTTAATTTTTTATGTTTATTTAATGGACCGAACCTGTTATCTTTCATTTTAATAATAAATTTATAATTAATGATAGAGATGGATAAATTTGAAAATTTAAATTTGATTATACATCTTTTTCTAATATTTTATAAATATAGATAGAACAATTAGCCACGGATATTTTTGTTGCGTTGTTTTCTGGCCAAAGCAAGTACTCGACCTGGAAACACGAATCAGACATTCTCAACGAGAACAGAACCCCGAACAAGATGAGAAGAGTAGCCGTCCGCCACGTGTCGATACACCATTCGTCTTTTACCGTATAAACCATAGTCAGCCAGCCACCATGACCAGACAATTCTGCTTCCTCTTTCTCTATCTTTCTCACATTTCATGTGGATTTCAATTTCATTTTTCTGATCGGGAAAAAAAATCCACCTTCCGAAATCTACACCGCTGCAAATTTTCTCGCCATCTGCATCGGAAAAATCCCATCTTGTAAACATCTTCAAATCCGAAATCTTAAACCTTTGTTTTGATTTTTATGGAGACGAATCTGAAACCGATCTACCCAGAACGACATGCCGCTCCCAGATCTCTCTAATTTCCCGATCTGAGTCTGTCGATTTCGTTACAAAGTAGGGTTCTTTGATTGATTTGTGGGGAAGTGGTTGGTAGGGGATTTGTTCGTTTGAGATAGGGAAGATGCCGTCGCACGCGGATCTGGACCGTCAGATCGAGCAGC
>JAWWMW010064891.1:0-15626 GCA_035048345.1 Echeveria elegans | reverse complement strand
AAGCATGAGTCTCAACCGTGACAATTGAATTAGCTACTCATAACAGCAACTAAACGCATAATCATATTGAATAATAATTGCAGAAGAGAAGAAATCGAACTTCCTCCCGCAGCTTTCCTGAGTTTCTGATGAAAGTCTGAGCCCTAACAGAGGAGTGATGGATTGGTGTCACTCCAATCCCTCCAAAATCAGTCTCTGCTCCTTCCTCTTTCTCCTGGTGTGTTGGTGTTGTTGCTCTTTGAATGATGATTTGATGTAGATTTATACTCACCAAGGCTCCATCTTGGTTTCTTCAAAAGGCTCCCTTGATTTCCAAGAGCCACGTTGAGCTCTGCGTCCGTTCCTCGCGTCTGCTGCTGTCGCTTCGATTGTTGTTTTTTTTCCTCTCGTTTGCAGCGCACGTATCATTATTTGGATTGGGCTGGGCCAAAATCAACGTACGCGGACCTGCCTTGCTTCTAGTACGCGGACCTCTTCAGGTCCGCGTGATGTCTCTGAGGAATTTCGGCCTTTCACGCGGACCTGTACCCGGACCTGGGGTCCGCGTGTTTGCTCCTTCATACGTCCGCGTGATCCTTAATGTACCGCCTTTCTTCCGGTTTGCCTTGCTTGATGTTCTTAGCTCTTTAATAGGCTTGATTTACTTCGTTTTCTTTCCGTGTGGTCTTTTTACACCTGCACAACAAACACTACCCAAACGTAATAATTTATCGTGGAAGTCTACTTCAAAACGCGGGATTGATTGATTTAATGGACCGTATAAATACATTCCATCAATGCTGCGTCATCAATGTTGAGTCAAGTCCACTGCACTTCTGATCCTTCGGTAAACACAACCCACCCACGGCAACCCTCACCACCAGGCCTGTCGCAACACAACACCTTGGTCACAAAGCATGCTTGCAAGCCACCACAGAGCATTTAGAACGCCATCAGCAGCGACGAACTAGCGTCACCACCTCCAGACGAACTGCAACCCACAACCAACGCCAATCTCTTACCTATACATCGTTTTAACGTCCGCTTCATCGGCCATATTCGTTTCCTGTCAACACCGACGCCAGCTGATGGGTCGACGAACAGCCTATCTTGGAACGGACCAACCCTGACTGAATGAAGAGAAACATGGATGGAACAACACAAGGTCAAGACCACAAATGACGAAGGGGTCTGACAGGCCACATCGAAATCGCCACGAAAACGACGCACATGAGAACAGCAGTCACGAACAGCAATCACCGAATGACACAAAAGACATAAAAATAATAATAAAATAGAATAGAAACTCTCATAAGTATGAAAACTTCAAGCTTAGAGAGACATAAAACCATCTCGAAGAGGGACATGAAATTCTCTCGAAGAGAGACACAAAACCCTCTCGAAATGGGACATAAAACTCTCTCGAAGAGAGACAATACATGTGGAAAAAAGTAAAAAAAGACCAACCTAAGGAAACTCCTAGGGGCAGAGGAAGAACCCGTGGAGAGGCTCCTACACCCCGGGAAAAATGGCGGCGCTGCTGAAAGAGTTTTTTCGAGAGAGAGGTTTCGAGAGAGAGCAAGTAGTTGAGTACTGGATTTTGAGGAGCTTTCGTGTGTAACTCCATCATCAACATCAGAGCAACATTCATACACATTTCTCTGTCAATTATAGTTTGTTTCAGTACACTGTTATGTCCAGTTTACGTTCGATGAATCCCTAACACTTGTGGTTTGTTAAACATGTCGAATTACATTTCTTATGAGTAAAAAATCAGTATGTGTGTATGTGTTTGAAGCCATGCGAATTTGATGTAAATTATGTGATTGACAACACGTTGATTGAAATCAAATGCGTAGTATTATCTAAGGAAGTATCGGGAGATGAACTTAGAATAATTTAGGGATTAAAACAACCTTAAAATTGAGTATATTAGCAAGGCGGAAGCAGCGAAGATACTTGAGCGAAAACCAATAACTTAGCCTAAAGCGTTTAAAACAAATACTAGTCGAAGCACCAGGAGGATCGAGATTAGTACTAGTTTTATTCTACGGTATTTTATATCGTCATATTGGTTTAACATGATAGTTCAATATTCGGAAGTGAGAACTAGAACGTTAGAACTTTGCTGAGTTTTACATTAAAAATCATACGATTTACTCTCTATATTTTCTCATGACATGTTCGACGTATGCTCGCAAGTGTTAGTGGAGGATTCCGATTCCTGTCATCGCCTTTTAATTTAGTAAATTAAAACATCAACATTTCCGTAAAACATCAATCGAGATCAAAAGACTTAAAAACCTTCGAACTTATTGTCGTACAACTAATAAGCTATACAACTAAATTTCACTGTTCTCTTGGGTTCGACACCAGGTCACCCAGATCAAAATACAAATTCTTTTGACGCAAGAGATACTTATCACGCATACCGCAAGCGTCATCCATAACAGTACACACCAATGAATCTGTGAATGAATTAATAAATGCAAATGCAGTATGTATGAATGTGTGCATGATTATGCAAGAATGAAATACATGCGTGGGTATGAGATGAATGCGAGAGTCAGGGATTGATTATGAATGAATGCTGATAGTAAATCATAATTTGACAAAGTGAGCTGTTATGAAAACCCCTACCTAGTAGAAATTATGTTTGTGTTAGGCTAGGCCCAGCAAGGTGACAAATCCAATGCAGAGTTAGAGTACCTGGTCAACAGTAAGGTAAACTCATTTGAGCAAGTTGCAAGTTGCAACTCAACAAACAAGATTATTTTTATCTGGACATGAAAGAAAGCGAAATCATTTACATATGCAGGGCCGCAATTTTCGGGAATTAAGCAGAAAATTACCATCATCAACTTCAATAAGAAATTCTCATGACAATTGGAAACTTGCAGAAGACTGAAAATTTTTAGTCAGCTTAATGACAGTACCAATACAATAGCTTGCAGAAGATAGAAAGCTATCTGATTTTCGATGCCAACGTAATGACATGCAGTCATCTGTATTTTTCACGCCAACTCAATACTTGAAGAAGATTAAAGTTGTATAGACAACTGGAACTCATACATTTACAATAGGTTGCAGAAGATTCAAAGCTCTTTGATTTTTCGGTGCCAAGTTAATGACTTTCAGAAATATGAAAGTCATTAAGAATTCTCATGCCGATTAAATATTTTCAGAATATTGAAAGCTACCTAAATACTCGTTTCAACCCAATAGCTTCATAAGATTGATTTACATTACTCATGCCAAACAGAAGGTTGAAAGCTAGAAAATCACTCATGCTAAAACAATAGTTCTAAATTTTCAGAAGATTGAAAGCTACTTAATTACTCATTTCAACCAAATATCTAGCCGAAGATTGAAATGAAAGTCAATAAATTTCTCATTCCAACTCGGTACTTGCACAAAAATGAAGCCATTTAAAAAGCTCATAAGTACAATAATCAGAAGTTACCTCTGCACTTTCGTTACACGCATTCCTTGTACACAAAGATAACTTCTCCTAACATTAACAACCAAATCACATATTTCATCTCCATGATCAAATTGCTCCCCAAGCAACTAACATCAAAATTAAAACCACCGCCGGCTCATCTTCTCTAATACAGTGAACATTTACAACAAGTAAGCAAACAAATATGCAGCAGGCACACCTTTTCCAGCCGCGAGGGCTAATTTTCCAGACAGCAATCCGCCTTCGCACGTGACACGTCCTGTGGCGGAGGACCTTCAACCGTCACTCCCACACCAATTAACATCACAAAAGTGAAGGTTCCATTGCCGCCTTTCCGGGTATTACACTTCCATCTACCTCCTGATGCATCTTCACGCGCCCCGATTCGAACCCAAGGAGGTTTATCTCGTCGCCAAGCTCCTCTGCAGCATCGCTAGATAGAAAGAGAGCGCACAAATTTCACACACCTTTAATCCTTCCGATTCATATTGGTTTCTATTGACACAGCATCGAACGAAAGCGACGATCCCTAACTCTCTGCCCAATCTGATCAAGAAATGAAAACGCAATTAGTTAAGAATTCAGGGACTGGTCTTGCAATTAATGAAAGTAGTTACGTATTATTCCATTCATAAGGGTAGGAAATGCTTTTTAGTTAGACCTGGACTTTATGCTATAAATGTGTCTGTCTTATCATTTCACAAGAAATACAACTGAAATATCAAAAGTTTTTATTGAAACCTTAACTGGTTTGGAAGGCATCATCCTTCTAATTTTTTCGGCGGCTCTTTGAGCTTTCCGTCCACTTAAACAGTCTCTTTCTACATGGTATCAGAGTCGGAACAGTAATTCTGTTCACTTGCTCCTCACCGGACAACAATTCGGAACCACCTCAACATTGTCCTGCATTTGCCCACTGATTCAATGGAGACTGATGCTCCCATCACACCAACGACAGCCATTACTGGTCACAATCCTGCACAACAGGTAAGTATTGTTGATAATGCATTTTATATCAATCCAAATGAGAACATCAATGTATCTTTGGTCACACAACCCTTGGAGGGTCCAGAAAATTATGTGACATGGAAGAAAAGCATGATTAGATCTCTGGGATTCAAAAAGAAGCTTGGATTCATTTATGGAAGAATCAAACAACCAGAAAGTACTGAAGAATCTGATGACCCAGACAAAGGGGAGCAGTGTAACAGTGCGGTATTATCTTGGATTACCAATTCAGTATCAAAATCTATAGCAGACTCATTAGTTCACTTGGATAATGCCCATGAGGCCTGGGAAGATTTGGAAACAAGATTTGGATCTCTAATGGACCTGCTGTATTTGCTATTCAGGAGGAAATTTACAACCTAATACAAGGAGAGCAAACTGTTGCGAACTACTATAATGAGCTAGGGATGGCAATTTGACCCGCCGACCTGCGACCCGCGCCGCCCCGCCCTACCCCAACCCGCCCCGACCTGCCCCGCGAGCCAAATGGGGCAGGTCCAATTTTGACATTTTTGGACCTGCCCTGCCCCACGGCAGGTCCAATTCTTCCTGTCGCCCTGCCCCGCCCTGCCCCACCCCGCCACCTGACCCGCGCCTTGCCCCGCAACTCGCCCCGCGACCCGCGCCTCGCCCCGCACCTCGACCCGTGACCCGCACCTCAATGTTGATTAGTTTCTATATGACCTTTACCAATTCAAAAATTCACTGTTAATTCATTACATATCCGTTGTAGATGTTCTATATACCATTAGAAAGCTGATTCAATTATCTACAAATCTCTAGTTGATATCAATTTTAAATTCTCAACAAAAGATAATCAAAATTGCGATTGAACATATGGGTCAGTGCAGTCATATGTTGATTAGTTGTTATATGACCTTTATCGATTCAAAAATTCACTGTTAATTCGTTACATGTCCGTTTCGGACGTTCTATATACCATTAGAAAGCTGATTTGATTATCTACAAATCTCTGGTTGATGTAAATTTTAAATTCTTAACATAAGATAATAAAAATCGTGATTGAACTTATAGGTCAGCGCAGTCATATGTTGATTAGTTGTTATATGACCTTTATTAATTCAAAAATTCACTGTTAATTCGTTACATGTCCGTTTCGGACGTTCTATATACCATTAGAAAGCCGATTTGATTATCTACAAATCTCTAGTTGATGTCAATTTTAAATTCTTAACAAAAGATAATCAAAATTGCGATTGAACATATGCATCAGGGCGCAGGGCGGGGCAGGCCACAGGGCGCAACGCGGGGCGAGACGCGGGGCAAGCGCGGGGTGAGCGCGGGTTGAGGCGCAGGGCGAACGCGGGGCAGGGTGCAGGGCGGGGCAGGTCCTGCGGGTCAATGCAGGGCAGGTCCAATTTTGGAAATTTCTGACCCGCGGCAGGGCAGGGCAGGTCGGTGCAGTTCCGACCTGCGGCAGGGCAGGTCGCAATTGGCAGGGACCTACCCCGACCTGCCCCATTGCCATTGCTATAATGAGCTAGTAAGGCTATGGGCAGAAGAGGACTCTCTCAACGTTCATGAACTATGTGACTTGGGAGCTAGATGCAAATCCACTAAGTGCATGATGCAAAAGAAGGAACAAGACAGAATCATGAAATTTCTAATGGGACTTAACGAGGCACATTATCAGATTAGATCACAAACACTAGCAATGGACCCTCTGCCTAACATCAGAGAGATCTATAACACTGTCAGAAGGAATGAAAAACAACAAGGGATGCAACGAAGTTCTTACCAATAGTCCTCAGCTTTGTATGTTGCACCAAGAAATCGCAGCAATGAGGGAGTGAAGTTTCAGAACAATGGCCCCTACAGCAGAAATCAATATCAGAATAAGCAGAGGAATTATGGGAATGATGAAGACAAGAACAATCTATTCTGTACACATTGCCACATGAGAGGTCATACCAAAGAAGTATGCTACAAACTAGTGGGATATCCACCAGGATACAGAACTAACAAAAGAAACCCAGGACAACACAACAAGAACAACCACAATAATAACAGGATATCTGCTAACAATATTGTCGTTGATAATCTGTCTACAGGAAATCATGAGAACGCCAATGAAAATGAGAAGCAACTGACCCTAGGAGGAGTCAAAATGAGTCAAGAACAGATCAACAAACTCATAAATCTAGTGAATGCTATGAACGAGAAGGAACCAGATGGAACTTCTATGGCAGGTATCACATGTTTTACTTCAATAAGCATGAATAAAAACGACTGGATCATTGACAGTGGGGCAACAGAGCATATTACCCCATACGTTGAATTGTTGTTGAATGAAGTAACTAGACTATCAATGCCTTATACAGTTATACTTCCTGATGGTAAACAAGTGTCAGTGACACATAGTGGGAAGTGCACAATCTCTGGGAATATTGTGTTACTCGACGTATTATTTGTCGCAGATATTAAGTTCAATTTACTCAGCGTTTCCAAGATAATTGCTGATTCAAATATAATACTCACCTTTACTGACAAAGGTTGTTTCATTCAGGACCAAACAAGTCAGACTTCCCAGTGGCTTGGTAAGTTAGATGAGAAGCTGTTCCAACTGAGAAGCTCACAAAATGGGATAATTTCTGCATTCAGAACAAATAAAGATATTATGATGCTTTGGCATAAGAGGCTTGGGCATGTGCCCTTTGATAAACTAAATGACAGTTTGAAGCAATACATTCCGTGTTCTAGTAATTCAATTACTCCTACACACTGTAATATCTGCCCACAAGCTAGGCAAACCAGATTGCCATTTCATATTAGCACTTCTAACTGCAGTCAAAAGTTTGCTTTAATTCACGCAGACCTATGGGGACCATATAAGGTTTCAACTATCAGTGGCTGCAGGTATTTTCTAACTATTGTGGAAGATTCATCAAGATGTACATGGACATTTCTTCTCAACAACAAAAGTGATGCAACAGATAAAATGATCAGATTCTACAAGATGATTCGCACTCAATTCGAAATATCAATCAAAGTTTTAAGAAGTGATAATGGACAGGAATTCCTTGGATCAAAGTTATCAAGTTTCCTGCAAGATCAAGGGTGCATTCATGAGACAACTTGCGCATACCGCCCACAACAGAATGGAATTGTAGAACGCAAACATCGACATCTTCTTGAAACAGCCCGTGCTCTCAAACTTCAAAGTTCAATCCCTGAGTGTTTTTGGGGAGATTGTGTCCTCACCGCAACTCATATTATAAACAGAATTCATACTCCTACTCTGAAAGGTAAGTCTCCTCTTGAGGTTTTATTCGGAGAAAAGCCCAAATTCGATCACTTAAAGGTTTTTGGCTGCCTATGTTATGCTACAAAGAATTTCCCACACAAGGCAAAGTTTGATCTAGAGCAGATCCCTGCATTTTTTGGTATACCTCTTCAACCAAAAAGGTTACAAGATCTTTAACCTGAAGACCCACACTACACAGGTTAATCGAGACGTTATCTTTCATGAAAATATATTTCATACAATGCCCAGTCTCCTAAAGTTTTTCCTAACCTACCTATGGCAAGCCCTCTACCTATAGAGAAAGATGCTAATGATCCAGATTTTTTACCAAAGGGAATTGGGGAAGGAGACAGGGACTCCCAAGACAATGACATAATAAGTCAGGATACTGAAAATGATGAACCAGAACCTGGCGAGCTAGATACCTATGTAAGGAAGTCAGAGAGAGTGAGACACATACCAAGTAAGTTAAAAGATTATGTCTGCGATATTCCCAATTCGAACTAGGTCAGGTATCCACTGTCAGCCTACGTAAACTATACAGGATGCACGCAAAGCTATCAGTCTTATGCCTTACAATTACTTACTGACATTGAGCCTCAAACATATACGCATGCTAGTAAAAGCCCAGAGTGGCAAGAGGCAATGGTGAAGGAATTAAAGGCCCTAGAAACTAACAACACATGGGACATTACTGTCCTACCTCCAAGGAAGAAAGCTATAGGATGCAAATGGGTTTATAAGATCAAACGACACTCTGACGGAAGTATTGAGAGGTATAAAGCTAGATTGGTGGTTAAGGGATACACTCAAATGGAAGGGTTGGATTACCATGAGATTTTTGCACCAGATGTTAAGATGAACACTGTTAGAGTTTTATTAACAATTGCCACTACAAATAATTGGCCTCTCTATCAGCTAGATGTCAACAATGCTTTTCTACATGGTTCCCAAGATGAAGAAGTATACATGATGATTCCTCCAGGTTTTTATCCTAAGGCTAGAACTGAGGGCATGGTTTGCAAATTTAACAAGAGTATTTATGGGCTGAAACAGGCCTCAATGCAGTGGTACAACAAATTTAGTGATGCCTTGCTAGAGTTTGGATTCACCATTAGTCAGAATGACAGTTCAATGTTCACTTACACATCAGCCAATGATTTCTTAGCCCTACTTGTTTATGTCGATGATGTGGTCATTACAGGGACTTCGCAGCCACTAATTACTAAAGTGAAAGAGTTCATGAAAAATTCAGCATAAAAGACCTTGGACACCTACACTACTTTCTTGGAATAGAGGTTGCTCGGTCTAAGGATGGGCTATTCATTAACCAAAGAAAATATGCATTAGAAATGATTTGCGAGGCAGGACTAAGTGGTTGCAAACCATCTACTGTCCCCATGGACCCTAAACAAAAATTGGCATTATCTAAAGAACCTCCTCTCAAGGATCCTACACCCTACAGGCGACTTGTTGGTAAACTTATCTATCTCACAGTGACACGACCGGACATCTCTTATGCAGTACATATACTGAGTCAATTCATGAATTCACCTAATCAAGACCAATTCAGAGCAGCACAAAAAGTACTACGGTACCTTAAAAACGCACCTCGCCAAGGGCTATATTACCCTGCCTCCCAAGAACTGATCATCAACGCCTATTGTGACTCGGATTGGGCCTCCTGCCCCATCACTCGCAGGTCTGTCACTGGGTATGCCATTTTGCTTGGCAATTCTCTTATATCCTGGAAAACGAAAAAGCAATCAATAGTGTCATGTTCTTCCGCTGAAGCCGAATATAGATCGATGGCTCAAACGTGCAAAGAACTCACATGGATTGACCGATTGCTCCAAGATTTCAAACTACCACCACACTCTTCGATCCGTTTGTTTTGCGATAATCAGGCAGCAATCCACATATCTCGCAATTCGATCGGTCTTCCACGAGTGCACGAAACATGTGGAGTTGGACTGCCATATCGTCCGTCATTTTGTGAACGCAGGCCTCATCTCACCAAACTTCGTCTCCACCACAGAGCAAGCAGCGGACATCTTTACCAAACCACTATCCTCCGATGTCCTATCCAGGCTGGCGTCCAAGCTCAACGTGCTCAACATCCTCCACACGCTGAGCTTGCGGGGTATTGAGACAACATCGAACGAAAGCGACGAACCCTAGCTCTCTGCCCAATCTGAACAAGAAATGAAAACACAATTAGTCAAGAATTCAAGGACTGGTCTTGCAATTAATGAAAGTAGTTACGTATTATTCCATTCTTAAGGGTAGGAAATGCATTTTAGTTAAACCTGGACTTTATGCTACAACTCAAATATCAAAGTTTTCATTGAAACCTTAACTGGTTTCCAAGGCATCATCCTTCTAATTTTTCCGGCCGCTCTTTGAGCTTTCCGGCCACTTAAACAGTCTCTTTCTACAGTTCGTTGTCAATCGCGTCCGCCTCTGACGACGGTTGTGATTTTATCAACTTTAGAGTCGACTGGTTTCGTGAATCGATTTAATTTGTGACTTTGGTGGCGGATCGGTTGCAATTTTGGATGAGAGATTTGAGTTTCTGGTAAATGGATGAGATCTGGGAAAGAGCAGTGGAGACGGCGTTGGACGGACAAACGGATCAGGTGGCGGTGCGGAATCTGACGCTTGACGGAGCAGTGAAGTGCGTTCATGGTCGTCTTCCGCATCCGAGTGTGTTTGAGCGGTTTCCTAACCTACAGCATCTGTCTCTTGCGAACATAGGTGTGTCCAGTTTAGAGCAGTTTCCGCGGCTTTTGAATTTGCAGAAACTAGTTTTGTCTGATAATCGGATAGCTGGAGGTCTCGAATGTTTGGTTGAAGCTGGACTTAGATCATTGGTTGACCTTGATCTTTCAAATAATAAAATCCAGTACATATAGTATCTTTTGCCGCTTGCTGAGTTGAGGCTTGTGTCACTTGATCTGTATGAGTGTCCAGTGACTAGGGTGAAGGATTACAGAGCTAGAGTTTTTGGATTGATTAAGTCGGTGAAGTATTTGGTAAGATGGATGCTGAAGAGAGTGAAACACCAGAGTCCGATGAGGAGGAGGAGGAAGAGGATGATCCAGGAAGTGGAGAAGTTGACGGTGGAGATAGGCCTTTAAGAACTAAAAATGGGCATGGTAGCCTTGCCACTTGGATGTAGATGATGATGAGGAGAGTGACGCAGATGAGGAAGAGAATGAGATAGTGGCAAATGGACAGTATGCACATCATGAGTCTAATGATTATCAGATGGTGAGAGCTGACGAGGCAAGGGGTGACGAAAATGATGAAGAAATTGAGGAGGATAACTCGCCAGGAGAAGAGATAGACGAAGAAGACGCAGAGGATGATGAGGTAGTGGAGGTACACGATGTTGCAGACAGTGACGATGAGGATGATGGGGTTGAGTATGAAGATCATGGAGACGATGCCGATGAAGAGGAAGTGGACAATGAAGAGCAGGGCGTGAGTTTAGCTTCAGGTACTGGAAGGTTTGCAAGTACTGAAGGGGAAATAGATGGACATGAACAAGGTGAAGATGATGCTGATGAGGATGACAATGGTGAAACTGGCGAAGAAGATGAGCTACGCTTGGAAGAAGAAGGGGGTTACGAGGAGGAGGTAATGACAATTATATCTTTCCATGTGTTGGTTTTGCGGACTAATATTTTTTTATGTTTATATCATTTGCAGTCTCATGACTAACTACTGTGTCCGTAGTGTCTGATACATGTGTTAATGCAGTGATATGTGTGATGTTCTTACCAAATGTTGCTTTACATTTGTAAAAGGCACTCAAGTTCGGATGTTTGACTTGAGTATGGATGCGTAAAGAACAGTTCAAGCAGCAATGATTTTCCTACCATTTTTGTTTGAACTTGAGCAGTCGAGATTTTTATACAAAATGACCCTGTTTCTGTTTTATATTTAATGTATTTATGTTATAACTTTTTGATTTCTTGTAAAATGGGATCTTATTGTTGAGTTGCGAATATTGTTAGCGGTCTATGTGTTAGTTATTGGTAATTGTTTGGTAAATTCATTACGTGTGTATATTTGTAGTTTGGAGCAGTACAGATTCATTGTGCAGCTGTTGCTTGTTATTACTTGTTGTAGTTTTCATAAAATGTATATTTTATATTAATGAAATAACTTGATTGTTATTGATCTGATGCTTTTTGGTGTTTTAAATCCGGCTTCAGTTTAGCGTTTGTTCTCTGACAGTTGTGCAGGTTTAAAAAAGTGGAAAATTTCAAGTGACTGACTTTTTCTCGTGTGGTTGACAGGATGAAGATGATGAGGAAAACGGATCAGGATACTTGGTACAACCAGTTAATCAACATGCTTTAGCTAATGATGAGGATGATGAACTTAGTGACATGGAGCCTGTGAATGATGTGGATCGAGGATGAGGAGGAAGACGATGAAGATATATATGATGAGGAAGATGTTGATGATGATTTGGACGACAGTCATCAGGTTCATCATGTTGAACAGCCCCCGTCCTCATCATCTTTACATTCGAAGAGGATGAGATCTGATGAGGATGAGGATGATGAAGACAGTGGGGAAGAGGATGATATGGTGCACCAAGCAAAATTGCCCAAGAATGATCCATAGGTTCAGTTTTCTCAGCCCTTAAAACCCTCTTGCTGACAGGTTGATGTTTCAGTTAAATTGTTGTTTGGGAAACACAGGATGCCTACACGGACGGTAGGGGGTTTAGAATGGTTTTTTCTTTTAAGCTATTATGAACAACAACAAAACTTGGAATCTTGTGTGTTGTTCGAATGGAGGCAGCAGGTAGGAGGTCTTGTTGTTCAAAAATCTGTTTTAGTGAATGGTTTCCCCGCCTTTGCCTTGATGCCTTTTGTGTTGCAGTAGTAGTTGTTAATGTTAGATTTCAAATGGCAGTTATTGGTTGTCAGTGTCCTTGCATGTTTGGTTAGTTACTTTTTGGAGGGAACAAACAAAGGTTAGTGAGATATGTGGATGGAGGGCAGAGGAGGGAGATTTGAATGAAGCAGGCAAAGGTAGATAGAGCGGGAAAAAAGGGAGGACATTTGTGTGCATAAGATGTACGTATTAGTTTGCAAGGGAAAAACGCAGTCGTCTCATTGCTGGCATGGTGCTTTATTTATTGTGTATATTTGTTTATCTAGGGCCAGGCGTGCAGGTGCGGTTAGTACACCCTCAAAAAAAAATAAAGTGTGCGTTGGCTGATGATCAAACGGCTCTAGTTGCACACGCGACGGGAAGAAGATATGACAAAAAAAGAAGACTCTCAGATGCTGGACTGGCTTACCTCCGGCCCATGTTTTCTGATCCGGGCTTTTTTGCTTATACACAGAAACCCCAGTTCATCTCCAACAAACTGATAGCAATCCCAGCGGTGATGCTTCTTCTTCTCCCCTCACCTCCCAAGATGTCACTACAGCTGTTGCTTCCATCTCCACCACTCACTCCCAACTTCAGAGCAATCAATTATCGCCGCGCGCTCACCATCAACTGCAAGGCCAGTAAGGAACCCATCTCAATCCCACAAACATTAGCCATAGCATCCGGTCTGGTCTCCACGCCAATCATCGCTTGGTCACTCTACACCCTCCAAACCACTGGCTGCGGTCTCCCTCCCGGTCCTGCTGGCTCAATCGGCGCATTAGAAGGCCTCAGCTACCTTGCTACTATCACCATAGTCGGTTGGTCTATCTACACCAAAGCTAAAACTGGCTCTGGTCTACCTAACGGACCATTCGGGTTACTGGGTGCAGTTGAGGGATTCTCTTATCTCTCACTAGTCGCCATTTTACTTGTTTTTGGATATCAGATTGTCACCAAAGGATCCCTCCCAGGACCACTCCCCTCCGACCAGTGCTTCGGCTGACTTATTTATTATTACTTTTCTCCTAAAATTTCTTGCTGTCCTTATTTTCTAGCACACATGTGGTCTGCGTTCACCTGCAAATAACTTTTTTGCATTGATTCTACCGTGGCTTCGTTCCTTCATTTATTTATGTTCGCTGTCAATATGTTGTTGGATATCTATCTGTTAGATATATCGAAATCATGCATCAGGTTAATAATCAGTAATTAAATAATTTTTTTTAATCCCAATGAAAACAAAGCAGTAAAATGTACAAGTGATCAATCCCGAAAATAATCAAAGCAGCAGAATATACAAGTGATCAATCCCGAAAATAGTCAGAGCAGTAGAATATACAAGTTATTAATTTCTTCATAACAACATCAGTCCCGAAAATAATCAGAGCAACAATCATACCTTGTAAAATTTCACCACCCCAGCAATTAAATAAATGACACTTTAACTGTAGTGAACAAAATAGAAAGGAGGAATACGAAACCGTATTTGGTCGAGGCTTGCACTGCAATCTCCTTACAGCCTAATTGCCACCCTTTGGTGCTCGGTTTTCTTGTAGCAAGAGGCCTCCCAGGATACAACGTCCGGACCTTCTATCACCCGCACTGCTGTGATGAAGGCGAAATGTGCACCGCCTTTCACTATCACTCAACAAGGAATTCGAGAACTCAAAAATAGAGAATTGATGTAGATGGATTTCTCTGGGTTTTTTTCACGTCTGTGTGTTCTTCTTGATAAAGTGATCAGCTTCATCAATATATATCACAAAACCCACTCTCACGTTCTCCATTCCTAAAAATCAGCCATTATCTTTCTAACGACATCTTTTTCTTTTTAATAGGTCTTTGGACGTGGGAGTTTTAGATAAGTACAATACTTATCTTTATTTAAAACAAAACTCACCATTTTATTTTCTTCACACCATCAATTTTCCAACACTTTGGTGTATAGGGACTCCGAAAATTGTTAAACCACAGAAGCCGGTGAACCCGCTGGTAATAATAATACTTACCGTTTGAAATCGAGCGTTTTCATGGATCTATATATTATATATTATTCCCTGGACGACATAAACTAGTAATAGTTGTGTAGCTGTAGAGAATGATCATTCAATTGTATATGTATACATCTTACAGAAGCCTGCGTCGGAGAAAGTTTCAAGTGTATTTGGGGGCACCAGAGAGAAGTGCATCGGCTGCCAAAAGACTGCTTATCCCCACAGAAAGTGTAATTAAACTCTCGCATCTACTACTAATTGTTGATGTTTATTATCTTCATTCTGTTTCATTATTTCATTCGTTACAATTTAGAACATAGTCCCCATTTCGTCAAATGTAGTTGATATTGATGTTGATCATACCTATCGTAGGTCTCTTGTATCTGATATAATGACTTGCTTCAAATCTGTTATAGTCTTTAGAGAACGTATGTTTATGATCATAGTTAGAACAAGGGTACGTTTACTAAGTGGAAACCAGTTACAATCAAGGATCCTGTACTCATAACTAATTACGGATAATTGAGCCATTATACCATTTAATTGAAGGGGCGTCTGTACATTTGAAATTTTCTTTTCTACGCTGCTTTATTTTTTTATATTATTATTTTTTGTTTTGTTTTTTTTAACTGCGCGGAGCCAGCATCTTTATTAGATACGGATCCAAAGAGCCTGGATCGAGGCACGAACACTTAAAGGAAGAGCATGACCCTCTGACGACACGTCGCTGTGCGCAGTCAAAATTGTTAAGTTTCACGTGCTCAACAACTCTAATTAGTATAGCAATTGTAAGTACGGGGTCGAATCCTCAGGGAGCTAACTAAGGTTGTCCTTCTTCTTGTTCCTGAAAGTAAGAGAAAAGATTGGGGTTTGTGAATGTTTGTGAGTTCGTAAATAATTAGAAAGAATAGAAAAGAAGAGTATCGTTTGTATGATTTAATTATGAAATATATCGGCAGTCGAGCTATCCCTTGTATTAACTTGTTTATCCTTGACACGAAATATATACTATTCT
>JAWWMW010064876.1:0-15633 GCA_035048345.1 Echeveria elegans | reverse complement strand
AGCGGATCTCGGCTCGTCAGCCATCACTTCATCTCCCCGTTCCTCCCCATTCTCCATTTTCAAACTCTACAGAAAAAGCCCGCACGTGCGGCAACTCAAATTTCAACTCGCCGTAATCTCGCAAAGAGACGTCCGATCCGTTTCCGGAAACTTGATCTGGATCCCCGCGTCTGATCTGCGCTCTCTCTCTCTGTCTCTCTCGCTAACTCTGGATTTTCAAATTTGGGTAAACAACTCTGAAGAGAAGAAGGGATCCAAAACGATTAAAAGCAAACTGTAAGGACTTGATTGTAATTATTGAAATACTATTTGGCAGGAAACGGATACGGGAAGATGGAGCGGATGATTTGAAATAAGATCCCATAATGGGCTGGGCCTGATAGAAAGTTAATAGAATTCCAAATTGGAACTTTTCTTTTCTTTGACGCGTTTGACAAGGTCAACGCCTTGTCTAAAAGCGGTCAATGACTACTGGTCAACTGTTTGTTTTAGGATGTTTCATTGGAAAATGGTGATCAATTTCTCAACAGTAAGTGGTTGGCTGGTTGTCGTTCGTCTCCGATCCCCTTTACTTTTCTTTCTGCCGTTTGGAAAAGCGCCAACGAGTTCTCATGAACATTATTGACTTGGTACTCATGAACATTTTGTTGATATTCATATATTCTCTAATTGATCACGTGTTAAAGTTTGTTTTAAGGAATAATGAGCGAGAAGGTAAGGATTTGAGATTTTACCACTTGAACTCCATGTCGCTCCGCATGAGTGAAATATACAAGGAGGCTTCCTAGAATCACCGATGTTAGAGGTAACATTGCTGTGATCCAGAAGAGCTTCACACTTTTTTTGCTCTACAAATAAACATTTTTTTTTTTAAAATGATTTTTTTTTTTTTGTGTTCAAAAAAAGTAAGTCAAGTTATGGACTCACGATGTAACGAGTAAGAATGAGGTAGATAAGGAAGCAAGTTCCAAGCAATGCACTTTCCCATCTCCACTGCACATTATCAAGATCAACCAAATATCAAATATCAAACATCTTGGATTTTCGAAGTAATTAATCCAAACTCAGATCAATTATTATTTCAAAAAAAATAAGAAAAAAAATAAGGTGTGGACTGTGGACTAAATACGTGTGTGTCAAAATCAATCATGTAAAGCTGAATGCAACAAAAAAGAGTGTAACTAATTACCTCATGAACTTGGGAGAAGACAGAGCGTAACACGGAAACAACATCCGTCGAATGAGTAAAGTGATTGAGGCCTAGAAACCCCTTTCAGCTGCTGAATGATCACAACTGTGGCAGCTCCGCCCATAAATCCCACAATCGTCGCCTGTGATAGAAAATCCACAAGAAATCCAAGCCTGAACAGTTAAATACAAATATTATCAAAACGTACCACCATTACGTTGTATCATGTTCATTTCAGTGTCATAAGATCAATAAATGCAACACGAAAAGGTAATTATTGAACAAAAAACGAGGCTACAAAGTACAAAACATGCATTAGTTGTTGAATATAATTGTTAGGAAGCAAACAATATAAGAAAGAAACCAAGAGTTTGCAGAGAGCTATGTGAACAAACCTACACACATGCAATGTCTATGGACTATAAAAAAACATGCATGCACTTGTGTAAACTAACAATATGACCCTAAAAAACTTGTGATGAATCATGACTAAAATTATAGGTGAGTCTGTTGTTCCGACGGGACTGCGACATAAATATATATATTTTTATTTATATCTCTGTTTGATTCTTCATATTGTTCCCAACGTTTACTGCTTTAATTTTATTTTTTACTTTTTAGGGTATTTTTATTCTGATGGCTGTATTCGATTCCCCTCAAATTTACCAATGTATTCCGCACAATTTTAAATTTATATCTGTGATTTTTTTAATTTTTTTATCTTATTCTTTTTTTGTCTTATTCTTTTTTGTCTTATTCTCCAACTATTTTAGTAACGAAATTTATAGTTTTAGAGATGAAAATTTTCGTCGCTATATGTATAGTGTTGGATTGTATTCTTTTATTTCAATAATACTCGTAATTTTTATAGAAAATTATTAATACAGAAAACGAATAATTTACTTGGAAGACCACGGAGAAAAGAAGTTTCAACATATGCTATTCGATCACGCGGTCTACGTGTAACTATCCGATTGGCCTAAGTGAAAATCCTCCAAATTTCCTTCTCCTCATCATCGGCCTCCTTCTCTCCTAAATTCTCGCAGATCAAACTGCGAAATATCTTCCCGATACGTCCCTCCCCTTTTCACGCTCTTTTCCAGTTTCAATTTCTCCGTTCCGCTTGTGTTTGACTTTGTATCGACAGTCGGCTGATGGCGAGTCAAGGCGGTGGTTCCTCGAGGAGGAGATTCTCGTATCAGGAACCGAAGAAAACTTTTGATGCTAATGGTGCTGCTAGTTTCTCCAGAAAATCCGTCTCCATTTCTCGTCCTCCAATGTATGCTTTGCTCACTTCATTTCAATTGTGTCTACTGCAATTCAATTTCGTACAATCAGTTGACCTGCCTTGACTCTTTATATGCCTGTAATTTTAGCTTACCAATTTATCATATAACTTCTACTTTATCTGACTTGAAGCAGTCTCAGTCAGAGTTTTTCCTGATCAAAATCATATTACAACATTGTGCATAATGCCAGGCTTCATTGCTAGCCTTAGTTTTCCATTTGCAAATGAATGTCTTTATAAGCGAACCAACATAATTAATAATGTAGCAAAATTGGCAAGTTTAGTATATCATCTCTGACTATTTCTCTTTTATCATTTTCTAAACATTGGAGGTAATTGTGTTTAGAATTTTTACTAAAATGCCTATATTATTTCAATTTCCAAAGCATATTTTTCTCGCCCACAGTTTGATTATGATTCAATATTTGAGAGTGAGCTCAGAGAGTGGATACTTAATAGCACCAACAGTCTTAGGATTTGGTTGACTCGAGGATCTATGTCTGAGACTATTCGTGTAACTTGAATTACAGGGGATTGACGGGAGAGCGTACTGTCAAGAGACTGAGGCTGTCAAAGGCTTTGACGGTACCTGAAAATACAACCATTTATGAGGCCTGTCGCAGGATGGCAGCTCGGCGAGTTGACGCATTGTTGCTTACTGACTCAAATGCACTACTCTCGGGCATTCTTACTGATAAGGTTGCATTTGCATTGAATAACACTACTTTCTTCAATCTGAAAAGAATGTAAAAAAAAATTAGCATCTGACAGTCATACATTTGTTTTGTAGGATATAGCGTGTAGAGTCATTGCTAATGAACTTAATGTTGAGGAAACCCCAGTTTCGAAAGTAATGACAAAAAACCCGACCTTTGTTCTTTCAGATACCCTTGCCGTGGAAGCCCTGCAAAAGATGGTACAAGGTTGGTTACTTTTTATGCACCGCATACACCACTCCTCGCTCAGTGTCCTCTTCTTGATCTGGTTAATTACTCGCAGGAAAATTCAGGCATTTGCCTGTTGTAGAGAAGGGGGAAGTTATTGGTCTACTAGACATTGCAAAGTGTCTATATGATGCCATTGCAAGAATGGAGAGGGCCTCTGAAAAAGGGAAGGCCATTGCCGCAGCTGTAGAAAATGTAGAGAAGAACTGGGGTTCATCTACTACTGGTGAGTGGAGCTGTGTAGGTTATTGCCCATCTCAGGGTTTTTTCCCTTTCTATTTCATTGCATACTTTTAGTCTTTGGAGGATTTTTCTCCCATAACTAGTGCATGATTTTGCCACTCCTTTTTTCTCTTTCAAGGCCCAAATACTTTTATTGAGAGTCTTCGGGAGAAACTTTTTCGCCCTTCGTTATCTACACTCATCAATGAGAATGCAAAGTAGGTAATACCATTCTATTTGTGAAGGACATTTGATTGATTTGGTCTACGGTGTCGGCTCACTGAATCAAAATTTCCTTTATCTTGTTCAATCCAGGGTTGTAACCATTGATCCAACAGACACTGTTTTGATGGCGGCCAAAAAGATGGTTGAGTTCCATTCAAGTTGTGCCATTGTAACTGTGGACAACAAGCCAAAGGGAATACTAACGTGAGTCTATATCATAACAGCTCAACTAAATGGTCCAGTGAATCTTTGTCTCATTGTCATATTAATATTAACCTAGCTTTTTTATTTTGATTAGTTCAAAAGATTTTATGATGCGAGTGGTTGCGCAAAATATTTCCCCTGAAACTTGTGTTGTGGAAAAGGTAATGTGGAATGGTACATAAAATACCATCAGTTTCTATATTAACCGAATCATTCTTCACTTTTGAAGCTTAGAATTAATTTCGTGCATGGGCCTCACATCTTTTCAAGTGATAATATGCAGGTCATGACACCAAATCCAGAATGTGCCTCAGTGGATACACCCATAGTCGATGCACTACATACTATGCATGATGGAAAGTTTTTGCATCTTCCTGTTGTTGATAGAGGTGAAATAATGTAAAATGGCGTTAACAGATTAGTTGGTTGTATTCTTGAACCTTCTCATCTCTGATGGGGATGCTTATCTCAAAATGAATTGCAGAAGGAAACATTGTGGCCGTTGTTGATGTAATCCATATTACGCAAGCTGCTGTGGCGACTGTAAGTGAATCCTCATTTTTATGGGATAGAAATCCTTGACCGAGTTGGATACTTGCTTTGTTTTTCTGATTGCGCTGTAGTTATGCAAATAACAATTAGTTCCATGCATTTTGTTGTTCTTTGGATTCAGTAACTTGATTCTGAACAACCAACATGACTGATCTGAAGTTGAGTAAAAAATTGTGTCATCTTTGTTAGTAGCAAGCCAATTCCTGGCGCCATTAATTTGATGGTTGATTAACTTCACCCTCAGCTGGTGACTTTCTCCCTAATCACTACTCACTAGTGCCTCCTGAAACAAAATGGGCAATTTATATTGCTGTAGTGAGTTGTGAGACTCGACCCAACTTTCCAATTACCGAAAGTTGTCAGGAGGTGGGACTAACACAAGAATAGATAATGTTCAACCTTCTATTTCCCTGTTCTTTTACTGTTTTCCACACTTGTTGAAAAATTAATTGGAAAAGTTTTGATTCCTTAACATCGAGCTCTCTTTATTTATGATGGATAGGTTGGAAGTACAACCCAAATTGATCATGAGACTACTAGTACAATGATGCAGAAATTTTGGGATTCAACAATGGCATTAGAACCAACAGATAATGACGATGAAACACGAAGGTCCATAACTTTGCTGTATGCATGATGTATGATTGTAACTGTACCGCTATAATCAACTTATAGTTTACTTATCAAATCTCAGTGAGAACTCTTGGAAGGCATCCGAAGCAGCTGAAGCTGGAAGATCGCATATCCATCTTTCAAATGTGCCTGAAATCTTCAGTTTCAAAATCGAAGATAAGATGGGCCGCATGCATAGGTTTCATTGCGGTGAGCTACTCCATGCCATCCGATCATGGTTTTTTTTTTGATGTTGTCCTCTGATTGTGGCCCTCTTGTCACTTATCAGTGAAATCTCAAATGGTGCCACAATGTAATTATTGTACTATTGAGATGAAAGTTCATATATCGTCTTATATACACATATCTTTATAATAATCATCGGCATAATTATACTTTTTTGGTTCTTTTGTGTTTAGAGACTAAAAGCTTGACAGATCTAATAGCCTCCATCATTCAGAGAGTGGGATCTGATATAGACAATGATAACTTGCCTCAAATCCTTGTAAGTCCCATAGTGCCCTTAAAATGTTTTGTTGCGTGAGGCTAAAACAGTTGAGTGGCGTCATATGATCGGGGAAACTTTTTTTGTACAGTATGAGGATGAAGATCATGACAAAGTTATACTAGCATCAGATGATGATCTGGCAGCTGCTGTGGAGCACGCGAGATCACTTGGTTGGAAGGTATATCAATTATCAAGTTTTATCGCTCTTGCCTAACTCTTGACTGTTGGTTCGAGTCTGTTTCTAGCATTGCATTATCGTGGACCAAATAAATTGCACATAAAATTGATCGTCAAATTCTGCCTACTGATATGGTAACGGTTGAGTTCCATTTTACTAAATCTTGACAGGGTCTAAGACTACACCTTGACTATTCGGGCGTTGTTGGAAGGAGTGCTTCTGGATCAGCAAGCCTTGACCTTGACGATGCTCATGTGGCCGCATGGAAGTCGGCATACAACACAGTAGCTGCTGGAGCTGCCTTAGCTGCTGGGCTAGGCATTTTAGCATACTTGAAAAGAGTTGGCAACTGATTAATTACACAAATGACAGATTCTTTATGAATAACAAATACAGCTGCTGCGAGGATCTGTTGCCTCAGCATCATTAAGTACATCTCCGTTGAGAGGCTGCTGGTATTGCAGCTATATGCTGATCTGAATAGATAATACTTGTGTGACTCCCTTTTGTTTTATTCTACTTATACTCTCAAGGACGGGGAATAGTGTCTCACTTTCGGAAATTCCCTATGAATATTTTTACTCGTTTATGTAACAAAGAAGAAAGAAATCAACTTATAGTTTCAGGATGCAACAACCAGCGAATCAAAAATGTGAACGGATACTTGTTCATCATTTATTTGATGATTTGAGTTGTTTCAAATGATTTCTTCCTCACCAACAAACATGTTATCCTTGTTGGCTGCGGGAGAGTGTCATTCAGACTGCACAGCACAAAGTCAGGCCGATGGAGTGCAAGGTTCAGCCGATCTTCACCCACAACAAGAGCAGTTGCATCCAGCAGCACATGCCATGAGTTCCGATGAGCTTCTGAAACCCAGTGCATCGAATAACGAGTACCATTCACATCTGCTGCATAAGAAAAAAGTCCTTTTGGAATGTTCTTACATTTCCTTCTGAAGTACTGGCTCAGCTGCGATCCTTTGATCCTTAAGTCCAGCCATGTCTCTGGAGCTAGAATCACTTTGGTTTCCTTATAAGTCGCAAACTCCTTGATGTAATCTTCTTCCGGAACAACTGTCATGTAGCAATTCCCTCTGTAGAATGGATAGCTCTCTCCTACCAGCATCATAGCATGCTTGTATGTCGGCACAAACAGTACTAAATATTCTTCATCCTGGAGCCCACAGTGTTTCAAAACTTTGTTCCTTGCGTGAAGTTCCGGTATTGAGATAAAGCTTCCAGGAAAGGAAGATTTCTTGGTCAGTATATCTAGTAATCTTGACGGTTCCAACTGTGTTTTGTCAAGATCTGGGTGATTACTACACAAATTACTCCTTGGAGACTTCCTTTTATCACTTTGTAGTGAATCAGAAGATTGTTCGTTCACCCAAATCCCTGTCTTTGCACCCTCTTCAATGATCCCCTTCAAATATTGTGGGTATTTAGCAAACACATACTGTTCAACAAACTGCATTTCTGTAGGAGTGATGGGGCCTGACCATCTGAGTTCAAGACCGTGAAGTGTAGATATAGCTTCTGCGATGATATGAGCTGGGATCACTGTGTGGGCTTTCTGTTTGAAAATAATTAAAAACACGAATATTCAGTAAAACTGACTGATTTTACCCAGTATATGAGTTTTTCTTTAACGAAACATACCTTTATAATCATGCTGCTTGATCTTCCATTCGTTATTGGCGACCTGGGAACTGATGGGTAATGCGTTTCTTGAACCTCGGCATCCATCACAAGACAACCTGATCATTCAAAAACTTCCCTGTTGTAAATCAGTTTTGGTGATACGAAGAGCGGTCTTCCAACACAATCCAGTAGATATACTCACTCTTGGTGTTGACGCTAGAGCAATCACGGATAGAAGTTTGATAACAAAAAATATATATTTTTTCTTCATGGGGGAGAAAACAGATGTACAGACGCTGGCATTTATCAGCACCTAAAGATATGAACGAGTGAGCGAGTCTGACCAGATCAAAGTCAGAGTGTTGGCATATCATTACCCTTCTAAATTACAACTAATGTTGTGGCTTAAGCTCCACCTATCACTATCAAGTGCACTAAACAAAATATAACGAGATGATATAATTAGCAATACAAAACTTCTATACGCAAACTGTCCATAAAATACCTAATTTATTTGAAGACAAGTTAATTATTTCAAACAGAAAGCGACGATGATATTTAAGGTTCTATATGAGGTCACATATAGAGGTGTCAAAGTAATCTGTTGGATTAAAAAAAATCAATAGATTAATGAAATTCAATGGATTAAATGGATTCAATTCAATCCAGACCATTTAATCCAATTAATTGTATTAAATGGATTGGACCATTTAATCTATTTAAAATCTATTAATAATCCAACTAGTCAATTCATTTTGCCACCCTAGTCACAGACATATAATTTGTGCGGAATAAGGGAAGCAATGTGAGAACATAACAAAGGATCATGCTACTAAAAGATACCTTATACCAATTGCCTGCATATAGACAAGTCCATCAAAGCTTTTTTTGTTGGTGACTTGGTTATCGCTTAAAACTAAACCACCAATGACACCACTCCAATATTTTAAATATCCTTCGGAAAAGGTTCATGTTGAGAAATTCTTTTTATATAAAACCGAAAGCATATTATGTGTTCGGGTAATAGACAAATCATGAGATAATAATTTTACTATATACGAACTTTCCAGGAAGTTCCCTGAGGGACCAACTAATAATACATGTATGATGATTCTAAATAATCGAAACAGTTATTTTTACTTGTAATTGTCTTTTTGAATTATAAAAAATATATTATTATTTTATAAAACAAAAATGAGAAGAGGCATGTCATAATGTATCGCGTGTAAGAACCTGAGATTTATTTATTGATCCTCTAACAGGGAACACGGGATTCTAAAACAGAGCTGTGAAACATTCACAAGAACCATTTAAGATTACAACTATAAATAAGCACCTAAATCTTTAAAATAATTTCCGTGACGGCCTCAACATATGAGGTCATTGTAAAAAGTTCATTTGATATTATTAAGAAAGACAGAACCTTGGAAGTCAGCTTTCGGTGATATTGCCTCTTCAACTACTATTTGTTAGTTAAACTGCTTCAACTTCACTAGTAACCTCAGCAACGGTGCCTTGGGAAAAACAATTCCAAACAATAATAGAGCTGTATTAAGAAGTAGTGATGCTGATGTCATTAATTTGGAATTATGAGTGACCGAGGAGGTTTAGGCAGACCAAGCAACTGACCAAAGTAATATCTGGTATGATAATATTCAGGTGAAAAGCGTACAGAGCAAAGTGGAGACTGTGGATTACCTTCAGCAACGCTACCCACAAATGTTAAGGCTGGATGTTGACACGCTAAGGGACAATAAGACAGAGGAAGCAGCAGAAGCTCTACCTGAGCCCTGGAACACTGGTTAGTTTACAGTTGAACCATACACACTGAAGAACATCAAAGGTGAAGTCTCAGAGAAAACTCTTAAAGGTATTTTTCTTTTCTTTTCTCTTCTACTAATAAATCTATCCTAATGCTTATTAATTCTTTGCTTATGACTCCACCTTTCCCTCTTCTGGGGCTAAGCCTCCAACTTTCCATTCAACTTATCCTACTCAACTATCCATCGCAAAATCTAAGTTCTTGAACATTTTAGAAACAATCATTTCACCTTCACAGAGTTCCTCACACTAGAAGGATCTGATCACAAATAATCACGATATTTAAGCCTCATTTGGATAAATAACAACAGTTGGACAATCTTTTTGGATGCAACCCAAAGAAGCTTTCCTCAGTTGGAATAGACTTCAGGACTGCCAAGATATATTACAGTGTCAAGTATAATACAGCAGCCGCGGATGCATTCAGCGTACTGAAGTATGCTGGAGAGAATCAGGTTTCTAAACCTCAGCAAGAGTTGCTCAGAAACTCATCTACAAACTTGCTTGACAAAATATGAGCAACCGTGTACAGGATAATGTGGGATGTCATCGTGTAGGACGGCCTGGTGTTCAGTGGGCGCAGAGCAGAGGCACCAGGTAGGATGGCTGCAATCTGTACCGATAGTGTGCTAGCAGAGCTGAAAATAACTCCACTGGTATACTTGTCCATCATGTAGACCACATGATAGAAAAAATGATTCACCTGGAATTCCTAACAGATGAGAATTTAATATCTTCCAAAGGGAAGCTATGCAATTCACTAGAGTGATAAAGTATTTCGTTGGATTAAAAAAAATTCAAATGATTAATGAAATCTAATGAATTAAATGGATTCAACTCAATTCGTTTGGACCATTTAATCCAATTACATATATTAAATGGATTAGACCATTTAATCCATTAATAATTCAACTAGTCAATCAATTTTGACAACCTACAATTCATCATTACAAATTAGACTAAATTTTGAGCAGCAACTACCAGTAAATTTCAATGTTTATAGCTAAATGTAGGCGCCTAGAATGCTACCCATTCTCTGGTAAACAATTTGAATGCTAATCACTCTTCTTACAAATTTATGTGCACTGCTTCAAATACTATGTTTAAAGATCATCGGTTACAACTATGACTGCACAGAAATAGATAATCCAGAAATATATCTTTATCATTTCGGTGTTGCTACACTCCTTAACTCCCTCAAATTTACTTTAGAGGAGACTATGAAGTCCAATCAACAACCATCTGAATACCAGCATATACTATACCAATATAGATTATACAACATTCCCACCTTTAAGGTGTTAGTTTTCCATACACGAGAAGTCGCAGGTGGCTGCCGAGGGATTGAATTGCGCAAAAAGCATCAACTGAGCTACTACTATTCAACATCCAATCACATCAATCATTAAACATTGAACAAGCAAATGAAAAGAAGGAGATTACCCATTTCACCACCACTAGAAAGTAAACCACTACAACTGGAAGCCAGGTTATTAACATATGAGCAAAAGCGAAGTCTTATGCTATAAGAACCTGAACGCCAAAAGATTTATTGTAGCACAGCGATTAACTGGTAGCCGTTCCACCTCGATCTGCTCGCTGCATACGAAATGATACACACATATTAGTTAGAAATTTCAAGTAAGCGCATAATGTGGGTCTAGCATTTAAAAAAACGTTCGAAATATGAAAAAAAGCATCTCGTGGTGACTAATTTTGGTTTGAAAGCCACTAAATTAAACATAACACGTTTCAGCATAAATAAGGATAACAAAATGCACCTATAATATGATCACATGTATCAATATAATAAACTCAAGCATGGAGTCCCAAAGCCACATGAATAAATGGTAGAAGACAGTTTGAATCAAGAAGACATTCAGCAGTAAAGTGTACCCTTTTTTTGCTGACATAGGGCCGAATCTCTGCAGGCATCTCTGATTGACTGAAAACCTTGGACAATTTTTGCTTCTCCAACTCAAATTCCTTCTTGGACACCTTTCTACTGCCTGTTTGCCAGACTCGACCGAAATTCGGAAGCCAGCAATCATCAGCCTTTTCAGCAAACATTTCTCCCCTTTTCTCCATTTCGAGTTCGAGCTTACGCTTCTCTGCCCAAGCAGCTCCAACACGCTTTGGATTCAGTTTACGGGACTTATTTAATTTTGAGAAGGGAGCTTAACATTATCTGCGTCTGATCCTTGCAATATGGTATCCTGATTGCTACCAGGATCCAACCAAGGAGGAGGGGCTCCAGTGTGTACATTTCTTACACCTTCCTCTGAGGGAATTTGATGATGCCACTGACAATCTGATCTAAATGAAACAAACTATAAGAACCGCATGAGACCAACAGAAAACTAATGAGTATGGGGCTTTATTTTCTCAGTAACTTCCAGGGCTAAAGCAGAAACTTCTCTAGTGAGGAAGGGCATACAGACAGAATTGGTCACACTTTTAGGATCAATTCACTGTTCTAAATGGTAATCCGTATAGTGGCCCTCTGAAGAATGAAAAGTTGAAAATAAACAATATGAACCTAATGTAATAATCGGAAATGGAAATGATAAAAGTCGAATCATGTTGTACCCTGGCTCCAGTCTCCTAAGCGTATGCATACACAAAGAGAGAAGAATAATATAGACAACTATCCATGCAATATTTGGGTGAATAAGGCAGCTACACATAAAGGTGTGATGCCTTTACAAAGAACTACTATTACTTTATGCAATCAGAATAAATATCACCAATCATTCCTCGAAATATGATACATTTCATGATGGATTAGCGTTGCAGGTTGCAGCTTTGATAGTAAATGAAGTTATGCCTTATAATGGAAAAGCAATAAGCATAATTTCCTTACTGTTCCGATTCTTGCATTTGGTGAAAGAAGAAAAGTAGATAAACTAATGTCATCAACAAGGAGATGCATTGAAGTACTATGAAAATTGAAAAGGGAATGTTTCATAAGCAATCGTTACCTGCAGTGTCCATTAAGCCATATGAGCTCGAATTGGACTGCTGTACAGGTTGAAAGGCAGAAGCAGAGCCATTCTGACCACACCGAGAATCAAACTTGACAGTTTGATCCATCTGTGACGTCCATACCTGATAATTCTCATTTGTATATCTACGTAAAGGCATAACAACACCACTAGAAGTATTTGACTCATCATGAGCCATCACTGTGTAATGTTCTATGCTACTGATGGGAAGATAGTCAATTTGATTGTGGATATCATTTGAAGGTCCATATGTAGCAGCTGATCCCTTGGAAGCTTCACCAGCATTTAAGCTTCCTTTCTGTAGCGAGTTGCACTTACTCTTCCACTGTCAAAATACAACGCAGGCACGTGTGATTTCTGAGATTCAAGGAATTCATGTTGGATAAGTCGGATAGCTAATGAATTAGCAAACCTTGGCTAAGTCAAATTCAGGTATTACAAAGGAATCGACCTGATCCATACTGGCTCCATTTTTCCAGAAGAAGGTCTTCAAGCTCTTCAAATGGGAAGCACTCGCCAGATGACGAATTGCGTTGCTGCTGCAACACAACCAGCAGCACAATACACTTGGATCTCTATTAATATCATCAGCAGGGAAAGTAATAAAAACTATGGAACGGATAGTAAGCGTACCAAGCGAATGAGCTTCCGATTTCGTGAATGTCTCGGTCGCAGAAGACGCACCAGAGGCGATTTCGAGAGGCGTGTTGGGGAAGAAGGACGGTAGGGTTTTTGAGGAAAAAGTGAACATCGGATAGTTTAGATTGAAATTTGGAGAGGAAGGAGGAGAGTGAATTGAGATGTTTGGGAAAATATTTGTGGCGGCTACCGTCTTGATTGTGGCGATTGCAAACTTTGCAGAATTCGAAATCGCGAGTGGCAGCCATCGTCGTCGCGGTCTTCGTCTACTCGGACCTTATGATCTCGTTCGTAGCAGACCCGTTGCCGGTTTGTCTATGTTATGTTGGGCTCGCGCTCGAGTCCAGTGAATCACGTATTCGGCCTAACAATTGATTTGTGAAAGTAGATGATTAATTTTCTTATAATTTAAGGAGATAATTATAAATAAAAATAAATATTAATTAATTTGATTGTTTTTTGATTGTACTGGATCGATGATTACTTTTTTATTAATAATAATTATTTATGGATCTTGTATTTCAGAATATAGTTCTGTACTGCATATTTTGATGTATACGTTGATTCTTTTTTATGAAAAATTGTAATGAAAAAATCGTTTATCCATTTTGCGAGATAGTGAAGGACGGACATTTATAAATCATAGATATATTATTATTTCTGATAAATCAATTTTTTTTGGATAAGTTTCTGATAAATCAATTGAAATCAAATTTCAGGAATTATTGCTTAAAAGTAATTAGGCATTTGATCGAAAGGCCAGCAGCGCGCGCGAGACCAAACGTACTTCTCGGTAAACATTCAAAATCCACGGAATACACACACAAGGTCTGTAGCAGTCGCCGTCTCGTTTCTCATTCATCGCATCGTCGTCTCCACAACAGAAAACATTCCCCCAAATTTCAAACCTCGCCTGCCACCGACGCATCCGATCAACTTCGAAATCTCTATCTCAACCAGTTTCATTACTCTCCTCTCTTACCGTCCCATCAATCCACACCTTCAACCCATTTTCACCTCTACTTCTTCACACAAGCTCCGCTTTACGGCTTCAGGCAGCTGACGCTTAATCCAAACCAGCTACGAGCCTTGGCGGCCGTCAGATGCAGCAGCGATCTACTGCCGCCGGCTCCATCGTCCACCACCTGTGCCAGCACTCTGACAACTTCCTTGACTCCTCCTCGACTTCCACAGCTAGATGGATTCAGGTATCCGGAGCGTTTCTTGAATCTGATTTCGATTCACTTCTTCTGCTTGTCTGATTGTATATGATTATTTTGCAGGATGGTGGGACAAGATTCAGCAGGAATGCCCCGAGAGGAGGTGGGAGTGATATGTTTCTGGATCCTATTAACAGTAAATAACTGTTAGACCTTATCATCAAACATTGGACAATGTAGTAGTCGAGCAAGAGAAGTTTACCACCTTGGGACAGCAGCCACCTAGGTACAATGAAGCAGCCACCTTGGAGAGTTGAACATCAAGACTGCACATATTCAGACAATGACTTCACATAAACCATTGAAGAATATTGGGGTTCCTAGATGACCTTTGATTTTTCTCTTGTAAACCTTTGTATTTCCATGCTTCTCTTCTACTATAAAAGAGCAGCAAACACATATGTTTCTTGTATCCAAAAGATCCAATTCATTCAATAAAATCAGCATCATTTCTGTCTGCATTTCTCTCTTGGTTTCTTGCCCTTCATTCCGGGGTGGAGGAAGGCTCCTCCTTCTCTGCCCCTGGGAGTTTAAATTCGTATCAGTTTATACTTTTCAACATGGTATCTGAGCAGGTTCGAAAACCTTTGCCTTTTTCCGCTGCGAGATTGTTGCTGATTGTTTCACCAAAAGATTTTCATAAGTCTGAAAAATGACAAAGGAAAGACCATTAAGGATGACGTTTTGTCAGAGGAGGAATCGTTGTTTCAATCAGAGAAGAGGAGCGCTGACCGCAAGATTGCCCAGGCCCAGAGGAACGCAGTTCGGAGCCAGACGTCGCTGGGTCATCCGAGGACATATCGGAGACATGGGTCATCGCCAGAATTCGCACATAGACGAATCATCATCCATCCGACAGTCGTCATCCATCGCCACATCACTAACGTTCAAGCAGATCTAAAATTGCCAGATCCAAGCCGTCGCGTTGTACCCAGATCCGCGCGTTCATCGCGCCGTCCGTGCATCTCAGCCCCTTGCGCCGCAGCCACCGATCGCCGTGCGTCGTAGTATCAGACTGGAGATGAGGATCGAATCGGAGAAGTGCTGTCGGGAGAAATGAGATGCGAGAAGAAGAGCAGACCCAGGCCCATCAACCATCTTTTGGCCCAACCCTCAACACAGCCGGCCCAACTCCTCTATCCGTTTTATTGATGCAATAGGTAATGAAAGGTGATCCTTTTCCGAGCTTGAAACAATTTTTTTTTTGACTTGAGACATCTTAAGAAGTGATGCTCAAGAATCGATATTTTTTTAAGGATATCCGAAATGGAATCCGTTTTGCTGGTGGCGCTGAGATGTTTATGCACATGCTTTTAATTTTGAGGATATCCGAAATGGAATCCGTTTTGCTGGTGGCGCTGAGACGTTTTGCACCATGCCTTT